>JAPMLY010002074.1:25000-70102 GCA_026401115.1 Tetraselmis chui
GGCGCCGGGGGTGGGCGCCGCGGAGTTGGCGGAGCGGCGCCGGCGGCTGGCGACATTGCTGCCGCCCGGCGCGGTGGCCGTTGTGCCGGCTGCCTCGCAGTCTTACGTCACCGGCGTCATCCCCCACCCCTACCGTCAGGTGGTAGCCCCAATGAATAAAGTCCGAGCTCCTATCATGCCATCACTAAGAGACACAAATATAGGCATGTTTGTCAAACCTGTCTTGTCAATAGGGTAAAAACAACTCGACAGGGTACAAAGGCGAATTTCCTTTTCTGAATTGTGAAGAAACGAATCATACTGAAAAAGTCATCAGCTCAATTGGAGTATATTTACGAGTTCGCGACCGTCGATGAATGTACAATTCGGCAGCGAGTTTTGGCTCTTGTTTCGCATCTGAAACCTAAAGAATACATATATTTCGAATTGTATGAATTACAAT
Source organism: Tetraselmis chui (assembly GCA_026401115.1). Lineage (NCBI taxonomy): Eukaryota > Viridiplantae > Chlorophyta > Chlorodendrophyceae > Chlorodendrales > Chlorodendraceae > Tetraselmis > Tetraselmis chui. The sequence goes on from JAPMLY010002074.1 coordinate 25,443, forward strand.
TTATGTCGCGTGATTTTTTACGACAAAATTGTGATGTGTTTTTCTATTTAAATCACCTTGTACCACAATTTCAAAAGTGGGCTTCCCCCCCCTTGTTTGTACAATTCCGTGCATTGATTGATCGGCAGAATTTTGCTTGCGTTTGTTTGGGTATGTTTTCGGTATGTTGCGTAGCGGGTATGGTCAGCACTTCGGATGAACATACTAAATTTTGTAATGCACTACATTAATAAGTCGCTATATATTGCATTCTGAGGCAAAAACATCATACTTCGCCTTTGTCACTATACATTGTAAACGTCACCTGAAACCATATACTTTGTGAACTTTACAGCTCGAACGATGAATATAATGGTTTGCTCTCTAAGACAAGCGCTGACTGTATTTGTGGTGAAATTGCAAAATATTTCCAAGCATATGTTACATTATTGTGTCTTTCTGCATGATTTTGTCACTATGTCTGATCACAACTAATTTAACTTGTTGCTTTAGCACCTCTTTTAATTGTAGCGTGTTTCTGAGCGACGGCATTCCATTGTCTGCGGAATCAAATGCAAGCGCCACATTCCTAAACATGGACTTCGAGGGATGTCTATGTTGTAACGCAGCAATGTCGCACAGTGATTATTTTGTTTATCTTGATCCGTTTCCCGGCGTGGCACCGTATTGTGTTGGCAAAGGGCGCATTCACAATTACGTTAACAGTATTCACTATTGCGGCTCTGTCGCAAAGTGATTTCCCATCCGTTGCTTATTCAGTCGTTCAGTAAAATGTCTACTTTTGATTTTTGCAACGTCCAGCTTCAAACAGCAAACTGCTTGTTTCCCGAAGGAAGGCCTCCTGTTGTGCTGACCCCCCTCCCCATTTCGATTCTCAGGATGCGGACTTTTTGTACTTGACCGGAATCACCCAACAGGCGTTTATGGCTCTGCAGTGCCCCACCGCTGGTGCGTGACCCCTTTCCCACCCCCCTTCGTTTCTAGGGAATCGGACTATTGAGAACTGACGCGCTCCGCCCCCTTTCGCATTCGCAGGCCGTTGTTTTTCCTGACCCATGCGGTGCCGTGCCTGCAGGGGAACTCGCCATGTCGCCGTCATTTCCTGACCCCAGATTTACGCTCTTTATTCCCGCGCCGAACCCAGAGGTGTCTCCACCCGTCGTCTGTCGTTATCACCGAACGGAATAACTGTGAACTAAGTGATAGAGTGAGTAGCGTATTCACACACACACACACACACACACACACACATACACACACACACACACACACACACACACACACGCGCGCAAACAAACACACACACACACATAGGCACACACACACATACACACATGCATATACGCACAAATATATACATATGTAAAGACACACACACACAAACACACAGAAACAAACACACACACACACACACACACGAACACATACACATACACATACATACACACAAAAACAAACACACACATACACAAACACATACAATCACACGCACAAACACTCACACATACGCACACATATCAGACACACACGTATACACATACACACATATACACTCTCATACGCACACAGACACATACATACAAACACACACACACACACACACACACAAACAAACACATACACACACACACACATATTCACACACACATACACACATATGCATATACGCACACATACATACATATGTAAAGACACACACACACAAACACACAGAAACAAACACACACACATACACACACACACATACTATCACACGCACAAACACTCACACATACGCACACATAACACACACACACGTATACACACACACATATACACTCTCATACGCACACAGACACATACAAACAAACACACACAAACAAACAAACAAAGACACACAAACACATACTATCACACGCACAAACACTCACACATACGCACACGTATACACACACATACACAGGCACACATATACACTCTCATACGCACACAGACACACACATACAAGCACGCACACGAACACTCACACACACACACACGCACACACACACACGCACACGTATGAACACATACTTTTTTGCTGTTTTACTTAGTTTAACTGAAAGAAACCGACCTGATTTTTTGCAATAACTACCTTCGATCCTCTAATCATATGCGATAAGTATCAATATTGCAGCATATTTATGTCTGAACGATAATTTTATGTACTCTGTTCGTCTGGTGTGTTTAACGGTCTTATTTAAAATCGATTTGTAAAGTTTCCTTGGCTATCGGGATGCTTGTGTAATGGACTCAATTGTTTGTTTGTGTGTGTTTTTGCCGGCAGAAAGAGCGTTGGGACGGTGTGCCGCTGCGGAAGGACGCCGCGCTCAATGTTTTCGGAGCAGACGAAGTCTTCACAACCAACGAGGTGCCGCACACTACACCGCCTCTTTTTTCTATTCCCTTTAAACCCTTTTCTAGCAGCAATGGCCTTAGCACATGTTTGACCCGGCTTTTTTGTATTTATGTAGAAAAACTATTTCAACAATTAACAAGCTCTAATTGCTGGACACGCTCCTGAGTTCTATCATAAACCCTATTCTGCATTAAGGGGTCCCCCTTCCTCCCTTCACGGGATCTACCGTCTCCACCGCCGCTCATGTTTTTGTTTTGAAGCCTTTTTAGTGAGTTTTTAAAAAAATGTGTGGCCTTTTTCAAACCACATTTGCTTTTGTAGTTAACTCTCCTCCGATTGAAGTTTAACTTTCCACCGTGTGATTCCTCTACTGACCTATCTGCATTGCTGCACCTTCCAGTTTCCGGCATTCACTTTCATCTCATGTTATACCGAATTTTCCGTCCTTGTGTTCTACAATTTGACATTTTCGTTCATTCTCTCAATCCTGTCAATTTGTGTTCGGAGCAGATTATATGGCAAAAATAACTGCCAATTGGTGGACGCTAATGCCCGTACTCACATAAGCAGTAATTTTGCGATATTTTCCAGGCTGAATGACATTTTCCAAGCTTAATGAAAAAACTGTTGCAATTATTTTATCGAAGGCCATTACATTTTGACAATGTGTTTCAGGTGCCGAAAACGTCCGGAAAACACTTTGGGGGGGATTTGAGTGTATGGCCGAAATGGAAACTCATGGTTCAACAGTACTTTCTGCAGGTCCCATCCTTGGCCTACGCTACATTGGTCAATAGGTGCTTTTCTACGGTTTAGGGTTTGTTGACCGTACGTTTAAGTTTTAGGGTTTTGTAAACCTCATCCTTAACAATGCTTGTTGGCAGCACTGTGTAGAGTATGTGAGGCCATCCCCTTTTCAAAATGGGGTGCTCACGAAAGTAGTGGCGCGGGGGAGGGAGGCGAAACGCATTATTGAAGTGCGGTGGCCTACTTATAGGATGCACAGAACTGAGGCCCCATGATGCTTTACACGCGTACTTAACATTATTGCCTACGACACTCACTAGTTTTGTAAGTAATTTAGTATTGAACGGCTGACATTCATTCCGTGAGCTGGCTGTATTGCAATGTACTGTTTTTCTGTACTCATTGTCCAAGAAAAACAAGTGAGCACAAAAGCAACAACTTTTCAAAGCAATTCCATTTTTTTTAAACTTACATAGTATGAAGTATTTGACTTTTGCATGCGACTAAGAAGATATAGAGCTGAGCTGACGTAAACAACTTTTTTTAAATGTCTTGCTCAAAGCTGAATGTGAGCTGTTTCTTGTGCGCTCGGCCTTTGCTGTTGTCAGATGCCGGCCATTCTGCGCGACATGCTGCGCGGCGCGTCAGGTGTATACTACAATCAAGAGGCGTACGGCGGAAAGCTGCACCGCGAAGTTCCGGCGCTACGGGATGCGGTGGTGGGTGGCACCGCCCGGCCGCTGCGCCCCTACACGCACCGCATGCGATGGGTGAAGTCGGAGGCGGAGGTGCGGCTGATGCGGGAGTCGGCGGAGCTGTCGGCGGCGGCGATACAAAAATGTATGCGGCTGAGCAGGAGTCCGCAGACGGAGCAGATGTTGGCGGCGACCTTCGGTGCGCCTCGCGCCTTTTTGACGAAAGGGCTTCGGCCTTATCAGTAGGGAAAATCCTTTATCGTTGAAGTGCTTCTACCTGTACTACTTTACTTGGGTGGTGCTAGATTGTACAGCTCTGCACGTTCGATTGTGCTTGCGTGCACACGAATTGTCCTGTCCGCTGATATGGATGCGTACGTCGATTGGATGGATTGTAATATGTTTGCTGCTGCTGACTTATGTTGGAAGTGTGAATAATCAATTGTTTTATTGCTTAATTGAAAAGAATTTTCTGTAAAGATCTATGGTACCAGGCGATTCGTTTATTACCTGGATGCGAATTGTTTTCGATGACTTGTTCCTCAGTGTGCTCGTAAAGTACTGGTAGTGTTGGTAGGGGATAAGATCTGAAATTGTCAGTACCCGTACATAGATTCCGCGCCGTAGGTATAAACAAAATGATCTTGAGGCTGAAAATTGTGAACGATAAATTCCATTATCGTTGTCTTTAAATACAAATATGTTCTGTCTAGCGGACCAGAAACAGAATTGATTTATGGCATTAATATTGCCGAAGGCCGATCGAACTCAGTATGTGGGCTTTCACTTGTTTCTATTGTGCTTGTGCACTTTTATTGTGAGCTTCTGATTGGCGCTGCTGCTTTGTCTGCCGCTTGCCGCCGCTGTCACTCGCCCATGCCGCGCAGAGTACGAGTGCCGACTGGGTGGCGCGCAACGTCTCGCCTACCCAGCCGTCGTCGCGGGCGGCAGCGACGCGTGCACCATCCATTACATCCGCAACGACAAGGTGGGCGGCGTCCCGGTGATTTTATGTATTTCTTTCCAATCCCGCTCCCGCAAACTCAAGCCGTAGTGCGGACCGTCTTTCCGCTTTCTGTCTCGACTTCGCTCACGCTCGTCGACTCATCGCTGCAGATGCTGGAGAATGGACAGCTGGTGCTGATGGACGCGGGCTGCGAGTACTGGGGCTACGCCTCCGACGTGTCTAGAACTTGGCCCGTCGGTTCGTCTCCCGCCTCCTCGATTCATTGCCGGAACTATTTTTTACCAACCTAATACGACATCACCCTTAACCTTGGCAGTTCACGCTACCTGGTGTGTCGAAAGCACCTATGATATATGATGTAGCGATCCGTCGCCTATGCAGCCAACCCCCCCCCCCCCCCCCCCCCCCCCCCCCCTCCCTTGCTTTATCGCTTGCCGAACCAAACTGGTGTTTCCGGAAGTTTCTATTTCTATGTCAGTCAGTACCTGTGAAGGGTTTTGCTATATGTTTTTTGTGCTTTTGTTGCTCTTCTTTAGGCAGCTTTGATTAGCTGTAGAACGACGCCGGGTCGATACCCCCGAACCGAAGCGGCTTCCTCATTTTTAACAGTATAGTTTTTTCTTTGTAAAGAAGTGTCATTCGAAGAAGAGGCGACCCACGTCCTTCCTTCAGAGAGAGAGAGAGAGAGAGAGAGAGAGAGAGAGATATTCATTCTCGAGGCTCTCCGACCAATCTCCCTCCAATCAAGGGATTTTATATTACTTGTGCCGTCGTCGTTTGACTTTCCTATCGTTCCTTATATTAGAGTGACAGCTCTCGATCACATTGCATTAACATGTGGTGATATAGTGTACTTACTTACATAGCGAGATGGTTCATGTGGAAAACGAATCACTTCGATATCGCACCTCGCTTCTTATAGCTATCGCACCTCGCTAATACACTTATAATGGTAATAATTGCAAGGAGCACGATAAGGACTACCCGTACCGCAAGAATTAATTGAAAATGTATAAATTTCTTATTTGCTTGTTTTCTTTCTTAAAACATAAACTGTAGAATTTGTTTACATAGAATTCGCTTACATCCAACTTTCTACTGCCTTAGTTTTCCTCCTTATTCCCGCTTCATCTGCTTAAATCACATGTACTATCCGCTGTCATGTGTGAGTAAGTGTGTGTGTGTGTGTGTGTGTGTGTGTGTGTGTGTGTGTGTGTGTGTGTGTGTGTGTGTAAAAGAGTATGTGTGTGTGTTAGAGTATGTGACTGTGTGTGTATGTGTGTCTCGGAGTGGCTGTGTGTGTCGGAGTGGCTGTGTGTGAGGGGGGGGGGGTGAATGTGTGTGCGTGTCTTTGTGTGTGTGTGTGTGTGTGTCTGAGCTTGTGTGTGTGTGTGTGTGTGTGTGTGTGTGTGTGTGTGTGTGTGTGTGAGTGTGTGTGTGTGTGTGTGTGAGTGTGTGTGTGTGTGTATGTGAGTGTGTTTCTGGTAAAATGCTGACATGTCACATGTCACTTGTTTTGTGCCCCGCAGGTGGTCGTTTCTCTGCCCCGCAGCGTGAAGTGTACGAAGCAGTGTTAGATGTGCACAGGTGAGTGTGGCGCACTGCACCGATTGCCCCTCCACCGTCACAGTTCGGTTTGGGCTCACAGTCGGCACCTCAATGTTCAATTCGGCTCTAATAGTGAGTTTCAATTGCCAAGGTCAGCCTTACACTGCCAAGGTCTGCCTGCGTATGCGAAATTGTGTCATGGATTGCGATTTATCTGAGTTTGGTGTTTTCTTATCGTTAAATGTTTTGTTGAATGTGCGTATTTCACCAATGAACGCAAACATGGAATACATACGAACGTTATTTGCAAATGGTTTTGTGTTACACGATAATCGAATTCGGCGAGTTAAAGTTTGCTTCGTTTTCAAATCGACCTCATCGTTATGCTCTTGATGGCCGTCATAAAAGATGTTTATAGCGGTCTGCCCGACATTGCAATTGTTGCGGAAATAAATGGAGCAAGCTATCTTTTGAAAATCACCGGAAAAATTCCCTTCATAATAAAAATAACAAGTTTTGAGTCTTGAATTCGAGCCAGAATAGCTGAATAATGCAGACAAAATTGACCTGAAATGATATTCTGCGACGTGAAATAATAATATGTGGTGTGGTGTGATGTGACTTCCGGGGAGACAGGCAGTGCGTGGACGCCTGCCGCAGCGGCAAGACCCTCCGGCAGGTGCACAGCCTTTCGGTGCGACTGACGAGTGAGAGCATAGCGCGGCTGGGGCTGTTGGGCGACCGGATGGACGCCACGGCGGTGATGGCCGGCTCGTACCGACCATTTTACTGCCATTCTGTCGGTGAGCAAGACGCCCCTCGTTGCCTTGCTCACACCGTGAACAGAAAGAAACAAAGTGGATAAGTATGTTCAACATTTTGGTTTTCAATTCGCAGCGTTAAGCAATTTGTATTGCATTGCTTTGCTTTACATCTGCTTTGTGTCTCAATATCTGCTAATTTATTCTCATGCCTTTTTATCGGGTGATCGGTTTTCGGTCTTGAGAATGTAGTCTCTGTCTTGCCATTCGCCCCATTTCCCCCATCCGCCCTAATCACCTGATCACGCGGTGTCTTTGTGTGTGCAGGTCACTGGCTAGGCTGCGACACGCACGACACCAACACCGTGGCACACGACACCCCGCTGCAGGTGAGGAGAGCGTCGCATGGAACTGCGGCAGCCTTTTGCTCGTTGTTTTGTGTATTGCTTTTGTTTTAATTGACAATATATGCCTACTCAGGTATTATATACGATTAGTAAGTACACCCCAACAATATTTACATACAATGTTTTGAATGTCAATACCACGCAATTAAGATCGAAGCATTACCTGCATTGTAAAGCATGTTAAAGTAACGCGTAGTGTTTTGTTTACTCTCGTGTTTGCCTATTCCCTTTTGTTTTAGCATCGACGTTTTTCCAGTCGTTCAAGGAAATCATCATGAAACAGCCGTCCACACCTTCACATCGAACATTCCCTGCTTGTTAAGCAAAACCAACATGAATAACAAAAAATAAATGGTTTTCTACTCGGTGACCTACTGGCTACGCGTTGTGGCCACCGCATGCAGCCCGGCGTCGTGATGACCATCGAACCGGGGCTCTACATCCCCAACGACCCAAAGTACGGCCGCTACGCGGGCATCGGCGTCCGCATCGAGGACGACATTCTGGTAACGCACGACGGGCAGGCGGCGGAAGTGCTGTCGCGCGACGTGCCCACAGACCCGGATGAGATCGAGAAGTTTATCCAGCACGCATAGCACCACTTAGTCCCTCGCCCCGTCCCGTCTCCCCTTCAACTTCCATGAAAGAACGAAATCATACGACTAAGCAATAAGTGCCGACAATCTCAGTTGAGTGTCCCCACGGTGTAAGAGATAAAATGTTGCGTGTGGTTCTTCCCTTGAGTGCTACGGTGTCCAGTTTCCTGAAACGACTGTTTAGCGTCCGAGAGATACCGTGATGCACATGTCGCGCAACTGCTTGACAGATGTTCACAGCGAACTCCCCTACTGAAGCAGCTTCCCTCCTCGTGGGCTTGGACAGTCCGAGCTCGTACGAGGTAAGTAGAGGCATGTAGAGGTAAGGACGTTCTGATGCGAAGCTTTTGTGTGCGGGGTGGGAACGAATGGAATGTTGTGGAACTGCTATGCTGCGATACTCATTCACGCGCCCCGTTCCCAAATACCCAATCCCGACACTTCACCGGCGGTCATTCGTTGCACAGCCGTTGGGGAAAATGTAAATGATTTACAACAATTACTAGTCACGGTGTGGTTGTTGTCTAGGGTCCTTCTTGCATATGCCAACTAGGACTCAATATACAAAATTTTGGCCGGGGGGTCTCCTTGTCCATAATCTCCGAAGGTGTGGTGGGACTTTACTCCCCCGTGGGAGGTTCTTGGTAAGGTAGGGGTTAAAGGTGTGGGATTTATTTGGGTGGGGATGGCTGGAAATGATGGTGAAGAAGTTATTTATTGTAAGTAGCGAAAGATTTGATGCGGTAGATGCTTAGGTGGTGTAGCCATTGGTTACTGTGTATGTGTAGGCGGGAGATGCCACGGGTAGTGTCGCGGGCTGGGGTTTGGGAGGGTTTGTCTAGTGGGTCAGTTATAGGGTTTGTGAGTAAGGTGATGATGATGCTGGTGTAAGTGAGGGTGTGGGGTGTGCCTGTGCGGCTCATGACTATTAGTATATGTCCACATGTGTGCCAAGCGAGTGTGAGCGGAGTTCGTTCGCAAGGGGATGGTATTTTCTATGATGAGGTGGTAGATGTCCTTCAGGTTATCGTCCGTGCATTATATCCATTCTCTTATCTTGTTTTCCGAATAGAAGAGTATCGGCGGCGGGTGGAGGCATGACCTACACGGCGGGGTTCAAGTAGTCTAGTAAAGTCAAGCGTATGATTTGGGGGTCTGAGTTGTTTGGGCCGATCATCCTCTTGCTAGAATGCGGGACAACGGGTGAGGAAGGAGTGCTCGAGGCCTTCGTCTGCGTCTACTCCTTAACCTCTTCGGATGGTCAGTGGACAGTGCTCGATGGAGGGTGTGACAAGTTAAGGAAGCGGAATGTGTCGACCGTGAAGGTTTTGATTAGTTCATGATTGAAGTCGGCGGTGATGATCTCCCAACGCCCCCCGTTTGATTGTTCTAGTAATATGAGTCGGAGATGTAATGCGATATTGTGTTAGCCAAACCTTGAGTGGCACTTGCTTTCCATGTGGCCATTGCTAATGAAGTGACTGCGTATTGGGCATTTGAGAGTTTTGTTTTAAGAGGCGAGTGTTGTGAAGCGAGTGATGGTGGAGGCTAGGCTGTATTTTCGTGCATCTGATTTGATGTTGGTATAGACTAGGAATTTAGGAGGGTTAGGTTCGCCCGGTGGTCAAGGATATCAATTTGGCCGACATGTTTCATTGTTGGGGGCGTTGTCTAAACTTGGGAGGGTGTTTCGCCTGGACATGAGTCCGTGTTATTGGTTGTCCATGTGTTACATAAGTCGCTCACTTCCCACTTTCGATCATTGTAGTAAATTTGTGACACGGTGGGTAACCTAGACGTATAACGTGACTTGAGCAACACCACATCTGGATGTCAACGAGTGTGAGCGACGAGGAAGAGATGTCGGTCTCGCGAAACAATGACATCCTCAGTTGGCATGCGTGACGAGAGCTGTTATGTAGCAGAACATTATAGTGTACTCGTTACTTTCAGATTCTGACTACCGGTTACGTCGCTAATGCAAGAGCTCAAGAACACTGTAACTACCCGTACCTCCCGGCACGAAATATGGTACGCACAATAAGCTTGGCATGCTTCAACACGCTCGTGTCTATTTTCACGAGACAGAGTTGCTACGTCGCCCGTCTTATGAAGACCGTTACGACAACCCTAGCTGAGGCTACGTGGAGCATGTGAGGCCAAGTGGGAGCTAGGTAGACGATACCTATTTAAGTCTAGCGCAGTAGAGGGAGATTACACTTTCCCTTTCAAATTACGTCAATTGTCACTCTAACAGAATCATCTTCGATTACAGTCCCATGTGCGGTCCAACCTACATTTCGAATTGTGTGCGCAGTGTGCTTGAGAGGCGAACTGCCACACATGCCTGTACCACCGAGCAAAGTCAAGGTGGGGTTCGAGGTCGGCGGTGGACTGTGAGCACCGGCAATGGCAAGTGGGGGTGCGGATTCTATTGATGGGCATTCGTTTCCCAATCATCACAAGCGGAGTCCATTGAAAAGCATGGCCGCCCACTGAAAAGAATTGGGGTAAAAATCAATAAGGACAATAAACGACGGCAGCAGATGGCGGGTGATAAGCTGCGGTGTGAGAAGTAGAGGTGCCAAATATCTTGATGAGAACATTATTCCATGATAAGTCTGAATGAAGACAATCCGCTGACCACCCCCATCCGCGTCATCAACATTTAACCACACAGCGCAGCGCCAACAGTAATCGAGCACCAGTCACATAATCAAGAAGACGATACACGTGGCATTCAAATGTTGTGTCTATGCACTCAGAAGCCCATATGAGCACTGAAGAAAAGACGTGCACATGCTCTCCCAATCCTGGTTGCAGGAGATACCAACTTCTTTCTCACCTTCCTCATCCCTCCGCCGCGCACATACATACCACAAGATAGCTCCTCACGGCTCTTGCTGAGCCAATAATTCATTTCAATGGGACTGCAAGCCTGTATTTCCTCATCTCCCTCTATCTCATCAACTCCCCGCCTCCACACCAAAGGCATCACAGAAAGCCGTAGTGCGTTGTTGGCGTCTTTGCGCGAGGGATACTTACATGCAGGGCAGTCGAGCCAGCAAGTGCTGTCCCTCATGTGGCATCAGACCTTGACACACTCTGAGACTGGCATTTTTGACACACTCTGAGACTGGCATTTTTCGAAACAGCACGCATACTTCCGCTCAACCCCTTCGGATGTCACCTACCTACATTATGGTGGGCACAACGGTGGGGCCGTGCGACTTGGGGTCAATCACCATGTTGAGCACAAACAAGAGACCGCTCGCGTCGTTACGGTCCAGTTTCTGCCCGTCCGAGGTGGCGATGTAGAGCTGAAACATGCGACCGCTCACGTCGCTGTACTCCTCAATCGACACCTCCGTCCCGCAGTCACTACAGCTCTGGATAGCGCCCTCCCTCACGCTAAGCCCCAGCCCGGACACCACCGACGCCACCTCCAGCAGGAAGCCCTGCCGGTCCGGCTCGCCCTTAATGGTGAGCAGCGAGTAATCGGGGTGCTGCGAGTTACTCAGGGTGATGTTCCCCTTGCCAAACTCGGTGCGCAGGTGCTCCGTCCGGTTGGGGACGCAGAAGAGCGCAAAGTCGCGCACCCGGTCCGCGCAGGTCTGCGCGTATTTGTCCGTTAGCTTATTACCCGAGTAAGTGGTCAGCCACACTTTGTTCTCTGCGTATCCGTCCACCGTCTTAAACTGGGCGTTCTGGACACGCAGCTCGAGACCTGAAAGGCAGTAGCAACACATCTCATCAATTCCATGCCGTCAAGAAATCACAAATGCAGCTACCCACCCATCCACAAACACTTCCTCCCTCTCTATCTTTCTCTCTCTCTCTCTCTCTCTCTCACACACACACACACACTCACGCACACACAATCGCTCTCTCTCTCTCTCTCTCTCTCTCTCTCTCTCTCTCTCTCTCTCTCTCTCTCTCTCTCTCTCTCTCTCTCTCTCTCTCTCTCTCTCACACACACACACACACACACACACACGCCTAGAAAATGGCCCAAAGTTGGTGTGTTGTATGTGTGCTTTGCTGTATGGGTTTATCCAATAAGCTGCCTGGGATGTCTATGCAAATGGGGGGTGGTAAAGCGTAAACATGTGACTCGAAATATTGTGTAAGGCGGACAGGGGCGGTGATACTGGATGATATGAAAGAACGGGAGGATGGCTGAGGCAGATGATGGCTGAATTTGGATGGCGGGTGAGGCGCGTCGTGTGATGACATAGACCGGGGTCATCCCGACAAGTCAGAGCCGACGGCGAGCTCAGAAAGCTATACTACCCCAAAATTAGACACTGTAAGCAACGAAACGAAAAAGGAGTAACACCGCCAACCGCCGTTCCGAAAGAAATTACACCTCGCCGACAGTTTGGAACAACGCACTGCCGAAAACACGACCACATTTCCATCTGCGAAAAGTAGCTCTTCTGCAGGTGTTGATAGAATTCTCGCACATTTTATTTGTTGTGCGCGGCCCTCTAAAGTGCACGTGCGGATGATGATGCTCCTGATATGGAAATCTGGTACCATTTGTTTCGCGAGCGAGAGGGGTGGGGGATCTCACCGTTGAGCACCCACGCCAGGACGCGCAGCAGGCCTGGATAGTCCTGCACGGAGACCTGAAACACCGTGAATTTGGGGTGCGACTCGTTGTCGACCGTGACCAGACTGGGAGCGCACCACTCGCCGTCTTCGTCGTCGTCAAAGCTGTCGGTGCTTTTGCCCGCGTAAGGGCGCTTTTTCTTGCTCGGCGCCGCGGGCGCGCCGTTTCCATCCTCCTCTGCACCGCACCTCACTCCGACGCGATGGCGAAATGCCAGACCTACAGAATCTCAAAGTCAGTGTGAAGGTGCTGTCACTCAACGCTACTATGCCACGACAACGGAGACTGAGTATATTAACGGGCCTGCGACCACGTGGTACGATGACAAATTAAGATGGCGGAGCTGGCTAGGCGCCTACCGGCAGGAGTCACGCTATGGCTACGCGGCTCAGCCACACGGGGACGCCTGGAGCGGGCCGACCCAATCGTGTTTCTGGCATATATCGACGCAGCGCAGCGAAAGGAGCACGCCATGGCGTGGATCGTGTGCGGTGCTGCTTGGCGCTGCTTCCGGAGCGGTGCTGCCAGCAAATAGGTTTTGCTCCCGCCGACAGTGGCGACAGCGCTAATGATGACACGACCGACTGTCGCGCCCACTGCGTATATATCGCCATTTCTTCCGATCACCTCTCTACTAAATTCGCAAATCTCCGCTGTCATCGCTGAGAATTATCCGACAGCACAAAATAAAATTGGTACTTAACATAGCTTTAGATATTATAATTTGATCACGTGATATCCCATGAGATGATATAGAGTTGTTCCATAATTTATAATTTATTCCGAATTCTGTATTACAAATAAGTAATTATTAATTAATGAGTTGACGTTGAGCTCGCTAAGCGACACACGAACGTCGACACATGAGCCCCTACCCCCACCGAACCCTCACAGCAGCACAACATCTCGGTCTAGTCCAAGTGAGTGGAAGAGCAATGCCTGCCTTCCCTGATAACAGTCAGGGCACACCGCCGGCCGGCGGGCCCAAGCTTTCGGCTGCCGAGTTTCAGACGTGGAAAGCTCAAAAGGACGAAGCCGCCGCCGCTGTGAGTGCCCTTCCGCCCCTACCTCAACCCTTCCCCTCCCGAAACCGCCACCTTCCCTATTTGCTTCCTCGAATCAAGCCCTTGACCTTCAGCTAAAATCGCGATGTGGCTGGTGCGACAGGCCAAGGCGGAGCGAGACGAGCAGCGGCGGGAAGATATTCGCACCGGCGCCGTCTCCGTCGAGCACCTAACAGGTCTGTGGGTATCGGTGCTCACAATCGTCCATCAAACAATGCATTCTATCTTGCGAATTAACATAATGATTTTAATGGTCACCTTCCTTGTGGCTCTATGTTCTGCGTGAGGATGAGAAGGCGGCCTGTGGGTATCAGGGGAGCTGTTGGAAGGAGCTGATTGATGTGACGGATCGATGAATGGGTGGCTGAATTGGCGCTACCCTTTGTTGTATTGTGTCTGTCTCCGCAGGCAGAGAGCTGCACGAGCACCACCCAGAGCTGTTTAACAACTACTAAGACCCGACGTGTCTTTATCTTGATCGCCTTCAAACCTCATGCGGTCAAGGTCACATCTTTCACCGTGAGAATTCGCGGGAACATTCGAAACAGCAGTGGCATTCCTGAATATTATTCTGAACTTGGATATGAGCGGGCATATTCTATAGCGAATTAACTCTCCACAATACGCCCTTCCCCCCCCCCCTGGCTCTCACTCTCTGCCTGTTCATTCTGCACCGTATGCTCTGATGTTTAGTGGTGCTGAAAGACAGCAATGAGTGGCGGATGTTGCGGTCCTGCCATTGTGTAATCACCGGTGTCAAAATGGTGTTAGTTACAAAGAGAGAGAGTTTTTTCTCATGGGGGGCATCTAGGCTTCAGGAGGCGGCACGACGAAGGAGTCCACAATTCCGGCGAGCTCGGAGCTCGCTTTACGCCACTGCCGCGAGTTGCCTCCCACCAGCATTATAAACAGTCGGTTGCGGGTGGCGGTGGCTGTGATTAGTAACCTCTGCGGCTTGCGAACCGGCTTGACCTCCCACCTGCCATCGCATCAAAGTATCAGCAAAGGTATGACAATGCGTTCAGAGTTGGAATGAAAAAATTACTGCGTACGTATGTGTGTGTGTGTGTGCGTGTTTCAGTGAGAGAGTGTGTGTGTGTGTGTTCTTCATGGGCGAACAAGGTGCATTAGGGAAGAAGATATACCTGTAGTAAGTCAGTCCATCCCTCTCCAGCACCTGTGTGTCCAGCACGTCGCCCTCGTCCAACGGCTGCCCCCACAGCTCGGGTGCAAAGCCCGCAAGCACCCTCTCTGGCTCGCCTATGTCTTTCATCGAGACCTTCAATCAGAGGAGGGACAACGGCGTCAGACGGAAAAGTTACGGGGTGTCGTTAAACGCTACAAAAAGCGGACACAGAACCACAACACGAGACGGGATTACCTGGGCGTTGAATCCAACGTCCATGAAACGCAGCACCGGTGCTACCACCACCGCCAGTTCGCCCATACTGTCGTTCGAAAATCTGATGTCGATCTCTGCGTCGACAGAGTAACATAGCGACCAAACTAAGTACGTCTCGACGCGCAACGGTTGGGTATATTACGCCGGAGGTCGAAAGCGTATCGAGCGGATGGTGTGGATCCGGTTGAAGGTTGCTAGTGACGGGGCGGAACAACACAAAGAGTCGCACCTGTTCCGCCCAGGTCGGCGATAGACACGGGCTGCTCTTCCCATCCCTCCGGCACCGTGAACTTATACCGCGGGATCTCACTCCAGCCGATTCCGTGACCACCTGACTTGCCCTCAGGTCGAATGTACGTTTCGTAGCCCTCGCGACCAGGCACGGGAGTGAGGCCCGGCACGCGACCCGCAGTCATTCCCATCACCGCCTGCGCGGGTCGAGGGGCGAGGGCGAGGGCGAGGGCGGGCACAGCGGCCAGCGCGGCCGCGAGGGCCGCACGACGGGGGAGAGCAACTACCGGCGAGACACTGGTCTCTTTCTCGATAGATCCTGCTTCGGGGGCATAACAGACCAGTTTAGAACAGGTTCCAGGGATGAGGTGGTTGTCGCAGGACGCAATTGATAGCGTCACTCGGCGGTCCTTCAGGACAGACTGGGCAATGCGTTTGCTGTACCGAAACGAAAGTACACTTACAACGACGGCAGGGCACGCAGGGGAATCGGCGCACCTTGAGCTTTGGACGCCGGAGAGGACGCGAGCACGGCAAATCGACGCCTCGTCTGAAGGCCAATGCAGCCGGAAGCAGCGGCGGGCTGCTGGCTGGCGCCGGAGCGAGCTACTGTGAGTGACTTCATGTTCATCAGTTTGGACGGCGCGTACTATCGAGCGAGCCGAGGTCTTAGAGTGAAGCGACGAAAGGTTTCCGAGTTTCGCGTTGGAGTCCGATAGTTTACGCAAGACTACGGGGGGGTATGCTCGAACGTTTCAGTGCCTTCCAGCAAACTGGGGGGAGGGGAGGCGGGGGGGGGGGGGGGTCTCTGTGCAGCCCCGAGTTGATGATTCGAGTGACGTAGCCTGAGTGCGATGAGCTTCAAGGCGAAGAATGGAATGCTTATTGTCTGAGTGAAAGGCGGGAAAGCCACGTAGGATCGAGAGTCGATAGTATGTAAATCATCAATCATCTCTGGTTTCGGTAAACTTCGATTCTATTGACTCCATATATCCGATGGGCAGATCAGCTACGGCGTGCTCCGCTAGCTGGCACACAAAGCGACGTGGCGGCACATTTGGTCAGTACTCGTCCTCGCTGTCCTTGTTTGTCTGGGATGTTTCGTCATGTTTGGGACCATGTATTTTTTTATTTATTTTTTTGCGCCCCCGGGACCATGTATCATAATATGACCTTATTCTTATATTGGTAAAATATTGGGGTTTAACGGTTAGTAAACGTACCATGTTGAGTCCGCCAAAGGCAACGCGCGGAGACAAAGCGTCACAAGCGCACTAAATTGTCCGCGGCGGACGCCCACCTGCTTTACCTATAAAGCAGCTCCTCTAGCTGGTAGCAGTCACCTTCTGCCTTTGCGCTCGCCCATTCGGCTCGCGCAACAGGCATCGTAGCTCTCGTAGCTGCGCAAGGTGACAGCTTACCCTCGACCGCGTCTACCACGGCCGAGACTCTTTACCCTGCTCGAATATACGATGGCTACAGACACACAAGTCGACGACGAAATTCGCGACGCGCCGGAATTTGTTACATCAATAGAATTCAAAGAACATGAGCAACGCTTACTCGCTAACGCGGCCGCTTCAGAGGAGCGACTAAATGGCCGTTTTCAGCAAGCCTTTACCGAACTAACGGCTACGCTTAGCTCGACCATCATCACTCAACTAGCAGCAGCAAAGCAAGTTAGCACACAGCTAGCCAGTCCCGTCGGCGTAAACGACACGCCGAAGGGTGGAATTGCGGAGCACGACGCCCGCAGCGCCCAGCTGCCGACCGAGCTACCCTCGATCGACCCCACCGTGCGACCCCTGGCCCCAGCCCGAGCGACGACGGTAACCCCAGCAGCCCTGCCAAATGAGGACTACCACATCGACACAGAGCTATGGGGACCCTACATTGCCCCCGGCCTCGAGCTACCCCCCCGACATCTCAACGGCCCACAAATCTGGAAGCTCGCCTGTGACACCTACCGCCACCTCTCCGCCCGCCGGCACAACGCCACGCTCGAAGAATACCGCGCCACGGCCTCTCACGCCGCCTACGCCGCCTGCGCTAACACGGCGAGCTTACCAGCTCTGGAAGACATTCAAAATTATCCCAAGGACTCACCGGAATTCGCGGCGGCGGTCGTCACCCTGCGTCAAAGCAACCACACCCACATCGCGCTCGAGGAGGCCGCCCGTGTGCGGATATCCCACATCCGACACACCAAGGGCGGAGGGGAGACGAGCGATTCGGACCGCGTTTTCGCGGAACTCGCCTACGAGCGGTTCCTCAAGCCGCGACCGGACGTTGCCTCCTCCGAGTACGACAACCTACACCGAGCGTTCATCGACAAAACCCTCGAGTGTTCACTACTCGCTAGCGCCAAAGCCGCCGCGGGAGCTACCTTCGCGCGCAAGACTCCCGACCGACCCCCCCCCGACCGGCCTACACCGACACCGAACCCCCGACCCCAACCCAAGCCCAAGCCACCACCGAGAGACAACGCCGACCCTAAAGACACGAAGACCAAGAACCCGGACAAGAACGCATGACGGTGTGACCCACGGCGCCACGTCCTGCAACGACCGTTCCAACTTCATGCGACACCGCGTGCGGAACAAAGCGTCCGAGTGGAAGCGATTAGGCGCGAGCGAACAAGTTCTAGGTTGGATTCGTCACGGGGTTCGCATACCTTTCATCGGCGGCCGGCGACCCCCACCTCTCAACAGCGGCACCTCCATGCTGAACGCAACAAAATAGCAGCTCGACTTCATGGACTCCGAGCTTCCCCGATTCTTGCAGTCAGGCGCCTGGGAGCCAGGCCAACGCAACAAATGGGTTTCCAGAATGTTTTTAGTCCCAAAGCCGGGCGAAAACAAATGGCGACTAATTATCGACTTACGCCCCCTGAACAAGTACTGCAAGGACCACAAGCTAACTTTCGAGACACTCAAGCACCTCAAGAATGTGACGCAGGCCGGCGACTGGATGGTGTCTTTCGACCTAGCGGACGGCTACTACACCCTGGGCATACGGGAAGAGGACAGAGACTTCTTCACGGTAAATTATCGCGGAACATTGTACAGACTCGCCGGGCTTCCGATGGGCTAGAAATGCAGCAGTTACTATTTTTGCCGGCTTACCGAAGTTTTTATCCGGCACTTACGCGAACCACTGCTCAACCCCACCGTACACAACCCCCGTCTAGCCACGCAACAACAGCCCACACGACCTACACCGTCCCGTCGCTATCTGCGCAACTCTCGATGGCGGGGTGTCCGATTACTCCCATACATGGACGACTTCCTATTTTTTGCCGACAGCAGAGACGCGGCGTTACAACTCCGAGACCGCGTCGCGTGCCTACTCGACCGCCTCGGGCTAGGACGCAACCCCAAGAAAGGCCACTGGGAGCCGACGCAAATCTGCGAACACCTCGGCCTCCAAATCGACACCACAACCTCTACGTTCCGAGCCCCTGCTTCGAAACTACAGGCCATCGCTACCTTAGCCCGGACCCTCCTACAACGCTCTACGCGCGACGCACGATGGCTCCCTGCCCGGCAGCTCGCGGTGCTCGCCGGAAAAGCACAGTACCTGTACCTCGCCATTCCAGCAGCCCGATTCTACCTCCGCGAACTACACGACGTCCTCGCTACGCGCACGGGATGGGGAGGCCGGGTGCAACTCACCTACCAGTTGCGACGAGACCTCCAATGGTGGACGCAAGTCCCCTCCGCCAACAACGGCCGCTCCATATTCTCCCCCATCGAGACCGCCTACATGCACTGCGACAGCTCAGGTTACGGCTGAGGAGCTGTATTAAACGAACAGTTGGAAGCCCGAGGTTTTTGGGCAGCGACAGACCAGCAACAGCACATCACCTGGAAGGAATTAAAGGCCGTGCGACTCGCCGTCCTTTCGTTCTTGCCCCTCATGCGCGGCCGCAAAGTCCTCCTGCACGAGGACAACCAAGCAGTGGTGGCAGTCCTCAGTCACCTAACTTCGAGGTCCCCGGCTATGATGGACGAACTGCGCAAACTGTGGGAACTCATCGACACCAACGACATCAGCATCCGCGCGCGATATATTCGCTCCGCAGCCAACGTCTGGGCCGACAGACTGAGCCGCGAAACCGACAGGGACGACTGGCAACTCAACCCCCGCATCTTCACTTACCTGAATTCCCTGTGGGGCCCCCACTCCATCGACAGGTTTGCCACGCAGGGCAATACGCAGCTTCCCCGCTACAACGCCCGCTGGCGAGACCCCACCTCCGAAGCCGTGGACTGCCTCCATCTACCCGACAACCGCTGGACAGCAGAGACCAATTGGTGCAACCCACCTTGGACGCTACTCCCAGACCTCGTCCAGAAGTTACGCCAATCCGGGGCCGAAGCAACAGTCATCGCGCCTTACTGGCCCGCCAAACAGTGGTACCAACTACTAAGCGAACTTTCCGACGAACAGATCATGTACCCCCCCTCCCGAGATTTATTTTTTCCGGGCAAGCGCGGAGCGTACGAGGGCGTCGGACCGCCCGGCTGGAGCGTCACGGCTTTCCACGTACCGCCCCGGCTTGGCTCTACCGAACACGTGGTACACTCCACCCAACACCGACCACCCGGACGTCCTCGACAAGACCGCGGCACGACCGGACATCCGCGGACAACGACTACCAAGCCGCACCCGTAAAATACCGACTCGTCGAACCTGCGGCCCACGCACCGTGGCACGCCTCGATGCGCAACCATGTCGGCACACTCGTCGGCACGGACGACTTGGGCGACCTCGTGCTCGACCTTCTCACCGGCTCCCTCGCCCCCACCACCTACAACAACTATGGCACCGGTATGCGCCGTTTTACTGTTTTCTGCAACGAGGAAGGAATCACACCCCTCGAGGCGACCGCGGCCGACATGCTTCGGTTTACAGCTTGGCTCGCCCGATCCGGAACCATCGCAGCCAACAGCCTCCAACCCTACTTCTCGGCCATTAACAAGTTCTTTCGCGACCACCTGAAGGAGCCAGTGGCGCTGGGACCCCTTCTCACGGACGCACGTCGGGGGCTCGCCATGCAACAGCAGCCCATCACCGCCCCCGACATTCGCGTACCGCTCCCAGCCCCCATCGTACAACATATGCTACTCTTCGCCCATCGACACTACCGCGCGCTCACCTGGCAGCCAGACAACCTCGTACAGATCAAGACGTTCCGCGCGATGCTCGCAGTCTGCACCAACTACTGCTATTTTTGCCGCGCAGAAACCGGCGTACGTTGCCACATGGACGACATCGCGGTCGACCGAACGGGCGGTAACATACTGTTATTTGTACGAAAAGCAAAGGGAGACCAGCGTAGGACCGCGGCCGAAAAACCGCTCCTACAACTCCCTATTACTGCAGTACCGCTACTCGCGGACCTCTTGGAGGCCTTTACCGCTGGACGCACCAGTTACTGCAACATCCTCGGCACTGGATCCGGACCAACTGCTTTTTGGGCCGTCACGCCCGAGGACCAGCCACACACGTGGACGGCCGGTACCATCACCGAGTGGATTCGTGAGGCGTGCAACACCATCGGCGCTGCACCCCCCACGCAATTCAAGTGGACATCGCATAGCCTACGTAAAGGCGCGGCGTCCGCAGCCGCATGCATCGGCGCACCCCTTACCAAAATCCGCTACATGGGTGGTTGGTCGAAAACCAGCGACGTCGTCACCGGCAAGTACATCGACCCCACCATGAGCGAAACCCCGGCGGCCTGGCTATTCTTCGGCTGGCTCGTCGCCAAACCCCCGGATTAGTAGCCTATGCAGACCTTCAGTCTATCTCAATGGCATAATCTGACTCCCAGTCGCTAAATTCTTATATTGGTAAAATATTGGGGTTTAACGGTTAGTAAACGTACCATGTTGAGTCCGCCTAAGGCAACGCGCGGAGACAAAGCGTCACAAGCGCACTAAATTGTCCGCGGCGGACGCCCACCTGCTTTACCTATAAAGCAGCTCCTCTAGCTGGTAGCAGCCACCTTCTGCCTTTGCGCTCGCCCATTCGGCTCGCGCAACCCACCCACCCTTCCCTGATCAAGCGTTGAATAGAAATAACACCTCTGAATAGGTGTTTATCCAAAATGTAAGCAAGCTGTCATCTTTGGCATAATCTGATTCCCAGTCGCTAAACATGAACTTAGCCATCATCCCATCTGATCTGAACAGTCACTGTAATTATGTACTAGATCATTTCTACATCAGTCCAGTACATTAACTCCTGATTTTGCAGTACCTTGTGTTAGTCTTGACTCAGGCACTTCAACAATCCGCGACAGATGAGATGTATTATAATATACTGACGAAATAGGGCTCTAGGGTTTTCCTCCCTGGTTCCTTCGTTTTGTTTCCCCTCCCATTTTCCTTGTCCGTGCTCATGTTGTTCTCCTTTTATAATCCATATTTCCCTCCCTGCTCGTCTCTTACATGTATACAGTTTAATTAAGGCCGATTCTAACTAAGGTGAACTTTTCCATCTCATCTTTCGCCGTTGGTGGCAAAATTCATCTTAGGACCGGCCTTAAATTGTGTACAGGTAAGAGACGAGCAGGGAGGGAAATATGGATTATAAAAGGAGAACAACATGAGCACAGTCAGGGAAAATGGGAGGGGAACATAAAGGAGGGAAACATGGAGGGAAACCCTAGGCCTATTTAGTCAAGATATTATAGTACATGGTCCCAAACATGACGAAACATCCCAGACAAAGAAGGACAGCGAGGACAAGTACTGACCAAATGTGCCGCCACGTCGCTTTGTGTGCCAGCTAGCGGAGCACGCCGTAGCACATCTGCCCATCGGATACATGGAGTCAATGAAATCGAAGTTTACCGAAACCTTAGATGATTGGTGATTTACATACTATCGACTCTCGATCCTACGTGGCTTTCCCGCCTTTCACTCAGACAATAAGCATTCCACTCTTCGCCTTGAAGCTCATCGCACTCAGGCTACGTCACTCGAATCGTCAACTCGGCGTTGCACAGAGATCCCCCCCCCCTCCCCTCCCCCCCAGTTTGCTGGAAGGCACTGAAACGTTCGAGCATACCCCCCCGTAGTCTTGCGTAAATTATCGGACTCCAACGCGAAACTCGGAAACCTTTCGTCGCTTCACTCTAAGACCTCGGCTCGCTCGATAGCACGCGCCGTCTAAATTGATGAACATGCAGTCACTCACAGTCGCTCGCACTTACCCTGAACTTGTCCACCATCCGCAGATGATGAAATATCATGGGTTCTTATTTTCGCGATGCTTTGCAGGAGGGCAGTGCTGATGTTGTAGGGGGTTTTACCTCGGGCTTGAGCATGTGGGGGTTTTTCCTCCTTATTGCTTGGTGGTTTCCACTTCTTTTTCTTGTAATAAATCCTTTCATTATCAAAGGCATGGCAAGAGCTGTACATATTATGATTAAAAGTCATTACAAGCTGCTTTCGATCGATTAGCATGTAAGAAGCTTAGGCTATACATACGTGAAAGCATCGACTTCAATAAGGACTGATTCCATGCAAGGGCGGGTTTACTTACCAGTCCCATATCTCGGAGGCGCCAAAAAAAAGGACTGATTCAGTGGTGACAAATTCAACAAGAGCCAAAGAGGTTCATGTGCGGTGAGGGCATCATACCCATTTGAGGGTCGCCCAAGAGGCTGCAATGCTAAAAAGAAATACGATACACACGTGATGAGGCGCCGTGCGGCTCGGACGAGAAGGCGCTCGCATGCATGTCGGCATTCACCCCTCACCTCATGTTGGGCGACGGTAACCATATGTAGCCGTGCCGTGACTGCACGGTAGGGGCCAAGCTAGGCAGGATGGGCCGACCTTCGGGGAAAGTATTTGGTGGTTGGTTGCGCCTCACTCCTAGTACCAATTACTTTTCCTAGAGGTGTGACGCGCCGTTATTAAAGGTAAAATAAACAATGGGGGTTACTGTCCCGTACACAAGGGAGTTGAGTTTGCAAACCTCTAGATCTAAATCAATGTGAAAATTTACCCTAGCGTGACGAGTAGAGTCATGTAACACTAGTAGTAATACTTAGTCATGCACGCGTTACTAATCTAATTTGTGCTTTTCAATCGGAAGGACGTACTACGTCGTTACGTAGTTATTCAAATTTAGCGAGGATACTTATGCGTATTGTAGTGCCAGTATCTCGAAGTACGTACATTTACGCATAATTAGTCTAACTAGCCAGGTGAAGCGCTAGTCTAATTTCCCGAGACAGACAAGTATCGTCGCTAATATATTCAAACCGTTACGAGAGCCCTAGCACCTGGCACGAGGACCAAGCGAGAGCATGTGCAAGCTTGTTAGGATGGAGCTATCTAAGCCTAGTGCAGTAGAGGGAGGTGATATAACCTTTTCACAATTCCTTTGTTCAAGTACATTTTATTGTTAAACATTACCAGTCGGACATCTTTTCACCTCTCTTCATATTCACTTCCACATGCAAAAGCAACAGCAAGCAAAAACAGATTTGTGTCTGCAATTAGCTTTCTGAAGGCTAACTGCCAAAATGGTTTCGGAGGGTCTTTGATCTACACCCGCTTTCGTTGTTGCTTGACTAGTTTGACGTTGATTGTCTAATTCGACATGGCTTATGTTAGACCTTGTAAGTACGTTGTGGTCGTATTGCGTGTCGGAGGTTCCAAAGCCTCAGACATCAAACTCGTGTTACAACGTGAGCTCCGTTCCGTTGAAACTTTGTTTCATGCCGGTTCGATTTTGCCTAACGAAAAGCATGCCGACACGGCCATTCGCGAACTGCTCTAGGAAATTGGCATGACCTTGACCATCGACGACTTTGCACTATTGAGTAGCAATCGTATTCGAGTGCCGTAACCCGCAGGGAAGCACCAGCTCGTCTACGCTTTTGCGGCATCCGTTCCGGTTCCTTACGTGACTGCTAATTTACGAGCTCCGGCTAAAGTCGAACAAGCCGTGATTGCTCAGTCGAAAATTCATCCCTATGGAACTTACGTCGCCCCATCTACGATCGACATTGGCGGACTTTCTCTTACGCCTTCAAAGATTGGATTATTTAAGGAGATTCAACGTAACTTCGAACTGCTACATTTTGGTTACGTTGCTTAGTGGGAAGCTTCTTGAGGCGTTGTGATTTCTACGCAACTTTTTGCCCACGATGACACTTCGTTACCAAGGCAACTCTTTTCTTGACTCGTTTTACGGCGGCCGACCATGGCCCATTGCGGATATTAATTAAAGGCTACATTAATCATATGTGTGGAGAGACGCTTATTGATTTACGCATGGGAGTTCCGGGCCTTACAACCAACTTTGTAGGCTTGATCGAAACACTGACTAAGACGCCGCGCAAGGCTACAATTAACGCCCCCTACCAATCAAGACAAGATGCACGTAAGTTGGAGGAGTGGTTGGGGATGCAGCCTCAACGTTTTGTCATGCCCGGCATTAACGCAGACTCGTGCAATGTCGTCGTGTGGGTTTTGTCTGAGTTTTTTGGACCCATGTACAACCGGTGGCTTCACCGTAAGGAGCATGCTTCTAATCCAGACACATTTGACTCTTGGATAACAGAGATTCGCAATACGTCCTTGTTGTATAGTAACGTTCATGATGACGCGATTAACCCCCTGATTGAACTCACGCAAGGCTCCCTAATTTACGTAAGCTACACCTAGCTATTCAACGACATTTTACGGAGGTTTCGACGACCTCTTACGGACGATTTTCAGTGTGTTCGCTTCGTCAATGGACTAGCAATTTTTCAGCTTCACACTCAGGCCAAGTCCCATCGTTCTAAGTTTAAGAGTTATAGCGTGCCTATGGTGGGGCTCCAAAATTTCTTGAATGACCTCGTAAATGACTCACCTCAAATGGGCCATGCAAGGAGCGCGCCTA
Source organism: Tetraselmis chui (assembly GCA_026401115.1). Taxonomy (NCBI): domain Eukaryota; kingdom Viridiplantae; phylum Chlorophyta; class Chlorodendrophyceae; order Chlorodendrales; family Chlorodendraceae; genus Tetraselmis; species Tetraselmis chui. The sequence continues at coordinate 50,768 of JAPMLY010002074.1, forward strand.
CCCTATATGATAACTATGGAGGTGGTCGACCTTCTCATAAACGTCATATTGAGGACCCACAGGTCGAGGGCACAAAATGACTTTATCGAGGCGAGGAATTTGGGTTTGATCGAGGTCGTAGCCGTTGAGGCGGTCGTGGAGGCCGCGGACGATCTTCTCCAAACACTGACCAAATTGGTTTCAGCGCCATCGTTGAAGCTTTTACCCCTCATGAGCGTAAGCGACACCAAGAGAACGGGCTTTGCTTCAAGTACCACAAGAAGAGGCACCGTGTCGTCTAATGCCCGGAGCGGAAGGATAAAGAGTCGGTCGACAAGCCCAACAAGCAAAAATGATGGTGGCATGGCTTCTCTTCGGACGAGCTAGAGCAACATGCTACATCTACTTGTCGTCCTGAAACATTGTTAGCGACAGAGGTGCATGTTTCTACTTCGACATCTCCATCGACTTTAGTAACGACACCATTTAAGTCAATAGTTGGTCGTTGTCATCAGAGCAAGCAAAAAGGTAATCGTAGATATGTAAGATTGAGACGTTCGATTGATTTGAAACTAGTTGACTCTATGTTCGAGCCTCTGCACACACGATTTGACTTCACTTTGGAAGGTTGTGAAGACAACGAAGGTCTTTACTCGCACGGTGACTTACCTCACTGTCCGCCGAGTGATTATGACATGGAGAGAGACCTGAGTGGGGAGCGCATGTTCTTCAATTCACCGTGGGAGTTAGCTGACATCACTGGTCGTCAATCTGAAACTTGTAGACGTAAAAGTCAGACATCTACAACGGATGCGTTTGTTTTTTCTAAGTAGACTGTGAAAGTTAAGGGGGCGATAAGGAATTATCACACTCTCGTGGTGACATTGAACGTCATTCCACCTTCAAGTGCCTAACACTTGTCTATCAGAGGAAAAGCGCATACCATGTGTTGAGCACACGCCAACTTATATTTTTAGCCATTAAATGACACCTAACGCTTAGCAACTTGCTATCATCATCACAATTATCCATTCATGCTTATCATCTTGTAATATTGAGTCATAACAGTCATATCACGATAATACACGCTCAACAAAGCAACATAGCAACATATTTGAGTAGCAACTTGATTACTATACAACGCCATGTTGCTCAACACTCCCCCTTGCTACTCAAGCAAACCCATTATCGCATTGCGCAACTTGTTATGCCTTACACTCGCAAGTGGCTTGGCTAGAACATCAGCAAGCATGCCCTCCGTCGTACAATATCGGACTTCGATGTCCCCGCTCTCCACCTTCTCTTGTAGGAAGACGTCCATGTGCTTGCTACGTCCGGTTGTCATGCTATGCTTGCTTACAACAATGCAGCTGTCATTGTCCTTGTAGATGGCGATGGCAGAACCGGGGTCTTGGTGGAGCTCATGGAGCATTTGCTTTAAAAGCATCGCCTCTTGAGTAGCCGCGGCTAGCGCCATGTACTATGCCTATGTTGTCGACAGCGCTACGGTTTGTTGGCGGTGACTCTTCCAACTCACGGATGTACCGTTGGGGTTGAACACGTACCCCGTGCAAGAACGCCGTCCACCTACATCACCTGCATAGTCGGAATCCCACCAGTTTTGATGAAGGTGCAACTCCATACATCAACACCGAATCTGCGGTTATCTTGAGGTAGCGGTATTGAACCATGCAAACACAGTTAGTGTGGAAGATAACGTACGCAAACGTAGTTACAGTCACAGTCCCGCAAACGGAACAGTTAAGGCGACAACCAGCCTACATGCGTGGTGTCGGGACAACAGAAGTGTGAGAGCTGTAGCCTAGCGACAACTCTGTACCGAGTCAAACAGTTTATCGGTATGTCCGATCTAGACATGTACTAATCATATCTAGAATAGCTTACAGTAGCTATCTGCAACTATTACGTATGCGGTATTACTTACAACACTCCCCCTGCAGGTAGCTATGGGATGAAGCGTTGCGTTGGGTCTTGTCCTCCAAGGATCGCACTTCGGCGTCTTGCCAGTGCATGACATGGGAGGAGTTTGGTGAGCATGTCACCGTCGGCAAAGCCTGTGAGTTGGAGGCTGTGGTCCAGGCCCCCCCCCAACGTCAGGCGCATATTGATGGTGCCATGAAGGGAGCGGAGGGCCGTTTGCAGAGCGCGCCAATGTGCCTCCGTGGGTGAGGCATGGGCGGAGCCAAGGATGCGCAAGACCGTGGAGACAGCGGGGCGCGTGCAGACGGGGGCATAGTGGGGGCTGCCTAAGAGACTGGGGTGGACGTCTGGGTCAAAGTCGGGGGTTGCGTGTGTCGGACGCCCGATGACTATGGGGTCAACGGTTGGGCGACGACGGCCACCGGGGGTGTGGTCGCCACGCTGGGCTGGGGAAGAATGATGTCCATGGAAGGGAAGAAGAGGTGGGACACCGGGAAAGGGAGAGCGGCCGGCCATGGGAGGCGGCGGGGCGTACGAATGCGGGTGCTCACGGGAGGGGGGGACGCCGTGAGAGGGCGTCTCCGGGATGAGAGGTATGGGGTGGTGAGGGGCATATCCAACGGGGGGGTAGGGAGGGGGTGGCGGGAGTTGTTCAACTGCGATGTCGTGTAGGGCAGAATCAGCGGGGGGGTATTGGGGGGGTGGTTGCAAGTGGTCACCTACGAGTTCGGGACGCGAGAGCTCGCGGTGCGCATCGGGACGGCGTTGTGCGACGGCGGTGTCGCCAACAGGGGCTGCGGCGGTAGCAGCAGACAAGGCTGAATGTGCGTCATGTGGGGCGGAGCCAAGCTGGGGATGCACGAGCAGGGGGAGGGTGTGGCCGTCGTGGCTGTTCCGGACGGGTTTGTGGTGAGCATCGTGGCGGCGCTGAGCTACAGGGGGGTGCGGATTAGCAGCCGCAGCAGGAAGAGCATCAATGGCGGCCGACCGCGAGTCGAGATACGCGTCAAGGCGCGTCAGTTGCACACGGAGGAGCTCGAGGACACCCTGGGTAGTATCGACAGTGCTTTGCAGGAGGAGGGTGTGGCCGTCGTGGCTGTCCCGAACGGGTTCGATGTGAGCAGCGTGGCGGCGCTGAGCTACAGGGGGGTGCGGATTAGCACCCGCAGCATCAACAGCACCCTCGGCCGACTGCGAGTCGAGACGAGCTTTTAAGTGCGCCACTTGCGCAACGAGCAGTGCGAGAGTGTCCGGGGGGTGATCGACAGTGCTCTGCTGAGAGCCTGGGTCAGGGAAACCAACAGGTGAAACAGGCGGGTTTTTCTGCGCCATTTCGACAGAGGGCGAAAAAGAAAGAGCTGGATAGAAAACAGGCAGCGGTAAAAACCGCTAGCCGGACTCGTGCCTAACAGCGGTATGCAAAGAGACGGCTTGATGCCCGCCGACCCCTCGGCCTATAGCCCCGGGGTGTCTCAGAGCACCTTTTCTGTATCCTCCACCCAGTGTGGGGCACAAGTCGAGGCCAAGGCCAGGACAGGTGGAGCGCTGCGCTGGTGGCTGATTCGCTAGGCGAGGATAGAAAATAAAAAATAAAAGGTAAGCTACGGCTGGCGTGCGACCTGTGGATGCGTATTCACCCGACAGTGCACCCCCCCGGTCTCCAGCTTGGACCTGTGTGCACCATGTCCACACACGACGAGTGCGTCGGTGTGGGTGGCTGGCTATCTCCGTCGGGTGGCTGACTTAAGAGGGGTGGTGGCGGGTTTTAAAATCGCAGTTTATACTGGCGATACCGCCGACTACAGGTTGAAAGTACTAGGAGTCTAAGGAAACTCGCCTTCTGCGGGAGAGCTGTCGATCGCAGCTCGCCGAACCAGGTTGTCGCGCGTGAGTGACGTGAGGCGGGGGCCCATAACCTATTGAACCATGCAAACACAGTTAGTGTGGAAGATAACGTACGCAAACGTAGTTACAGTCACAGTCCCGCAAACGGAACAGTTAAGGCGACAACCAGCCTACATGCGTGGTGTCGGGACAACAGAAGTGTGAGAGCTGTAGCCTAGCGACAACTCTGTACCGAGTCAAACAGTTTATCGGTATGTCCGATCTAGACATGTACTAATCATATCTAGAATAGCTTACAGTAGCTATCTGCAACTATTACGTATGCGGTATTACTTACAACACTCCCCCTGCAGGTAGCTATGGGATGAAGCGTTGCGTTGGGTCTTGTCCTCCAAGGATCGCACTTCGGCGTCTTGCCAGTGCATGACCTGGGAGGAGTTTGGTGAGCATGTCACCGTCGGCAAAGCCTGTGAGTTGGAGGCTGTGGTCCAGGCCCCCCCCCAACGTCAGGCGCATATTGATGGTGCCATGAAGGGAGCGGAGGGCCGTTTGCAGAGCGCGCCAATGTGCCTCCGTGGGTGAGGCATGGGCGGAGCCAAGGATGCGCAAGACCGTGGAGACAGCGGGGCGCGTGCAGACGGGGGCATAGTGGGGGCTGCCTAAGAGACTGGGGTGGACGTCTGGGTCAAAGTCGGGGGTTGCGTGTGTCGGACGCCCGATGACTATGGGGTCAACGGTTGGGCGACGACGGCCACCGGGGGTGTGGTCGCCACGCTGGGCTGGGGAAGAATGATGTCCATGGAAGGGAAGAAGAGGTGGGACACCGGGAAAGGGAGAGCGGCCGGCCATGGGAGGCGGCGGGGCGTACGAATGCGGGTGCTCACGGGAGGGGGGGACGCCGTGAGAGGGCGTCTCCGGGATGAGAGGTATGGGGTGGTGAGGGGCATATCCAACGGGGGGGTAGGGAGGGGGTGGCGGGAGTTGTTCAACTGCGATGTCGTGTAGGGCAGAATCAGCGGGGGGGTATTGGGGGGGTGGTTGCAAGTGGTCACCTACGAGTTCGGGACGCGAGAGCTCGCGGTGCGCATCGGGACGGCGTTGTGCGACGGCGGTGTCGCCAACAGGGGCTGCGGCGGTAGCAGCAGACAAGGCTGAATGTGCGTCATGTGGGGCGGAGCCAAGCTGGGGATGCACGAGCAGGGGGAGGGTGTGGCCGTCGTGGCTGTTCCGGACGGGTTTGTGGTGAGCATCGTGGCGGCGCTGAGCTACAGGGGGGTGCGGATTAGCAGCCGCAGCAGGAAGAGCATCAATGGCGGCCGACCGCGAGTCGAGATACGCGTCAAGGCGCGTCAGTTGCACACGGAGGAGCTCGAGGACACCCTGGGTAGTATCGACAGTGCTTTGCAGGAGGAGGGTGTGGCCGTCGTGGCTGTCCCGAACGGGTTCGATGTGAGCAGCGTGGCGGCGCTGAGCTACAGGGGGGTGCGGATTAGCACCCGCAGCATCAACAGCACCCTCGGCCGACTGCGAGTCGAGACGAGCTTTTAAGTGCGCCACTTGCGCAACGAGCAGTGCGAGAGTGTCCGGGGGGTGATCGACAGTGCTCTGCTGAGAGCCTGGGTCAGGGAAACCAACAGGTGAAACAGGCGGGTTTTTCTGCGCCATTTCGACAGAGGGCGAAAAAGAAAGAGCTGGATAGAAAACAGGCAGCGGTAAAAACCGCTAGCCGGACTCGTGCCTAACAGCGGTATGCAAAGAGACGGCTTGATGCCCGCCGACCCCTCGGCCTATAGCCCCGGGGTGTCTCAGAGCACCTTTTCTGTATCCTCCACCCAGTGTGGGGCACAAGTCGAGGCCAAGGCCAGGACAGGTGGAGCGCTGCGCTGGTGGCTGATTCGCTAGGCGAGGATAGAAAATAAAAAATAAAAGGTAAGCTACGGCTGGCGTGCGACCTGTGGATGCGTATTCACCCGACAGTGCACCCCCCCGGTCTCCAGCTTGGACCTGTGTGCACCATGTCCACACACGACGAGTGCGTCGGTGTGGGTGGCTGGCTATCTCCGTCGGGTGGCTGACTTAAGAGGGGTGGTGGCGGGTTTTAAAATCGCAGTTTATACTGGCGATACCGCCGACTACAGGTTGAAAGTACTAGGAGTCTAAGGAAACTCGCCTTCTGCGGGAGAGCTGTCGATCGCAGCTCGCCGAACCAGGTTGTCGCGCGTGAGTGACGTGAGGCGGGGGCCCATAACCTATTGAACCATGCAAACACAGTTAGTGTGGAAGATAACGTACGCAAACGTAGTTACAGTCACAGTCCCGCAAACGGAACAGTTAAGGCGACAACCAGCCTACATGCGTGGTGTCGGGACAACAGAAGTGTGAGAGCTGTAGCCTAGCGACAACTCTGTACCGAGTCAAACAGTTTATCGGTATGTCCGATCTAGACATGTACTAATCATATCTAGAATAGCTTACAGTAGCTATCTGCAACTATTACGTATGCGGTATTACTTACAACACTCCCCCTGCAGGTAGCTATGGGATGAAGCGTTGCGTTGGGTCTTGTCCTCCAAGGATCGCACTTCGGCGTCTTGCCAGTGCATGACCTGGGAGGAGTTTGGTGAGCATGTCACCGTCGGCAAAGCCTGTGAGTTGGAGGCTGTGGTCCAGGCCCCCCCCCAACGTCAGGCGCATATTGATGGTGCCATGAAGGGAGCGGAGGGCCGTTTGCAGAGCGCGCCAATGTGCCTCCGTGGGTGAGGCATGGGCGGAGCCAAGGATGCGCAAGACCGTGGAGACAGCGGGGCGCGTGCAGACGGGGGCATAGTGGGGGCTGCCTAAGAGACTGGGGTGGACGTCTGGGTCAAAGTCGGGGGTTGCGTGTGTCGGACGCCCGATGACTATGGGGTCAACGGTTGGGCGACGACGGCCACCGGGGGTGTGGTCGCCACGCTGGGCTGGGGAAGAATGATGTCCATGGAAGGGAAGAAGAGGTGGGACACCGGGAAAGGGAGAGCGGCCGGCCATGGGAGGCGGCGGGGCGTACGAATGCGGGTGCTCACGGGAGGGGGGGACGCCGTGAGAGGGCGTCTCCGGGATGAGAGGTATGGGGTGGTGAGGGGCATATCCAACGGGGGGGTAGGGAGGGGGTGGCGGGAGTTGTTCAACTGCGATGTCGTGTAGGGCAGAATCAGCGGGGGGGTATTGGGGGGGTGGTTGCAAGTGGTCACCTACGAGTTCGGGACGCGAGAGCTCGCGGTGCGCATCGGGACGGCGTTGTGCGACGGCGGTGTCGCCAACAGGGGCTGCGGCGGTAGCAGCAGACAAGGCTGAATGTGCGTCATGTGGGGCGGAGCCAAGCTGGGGATGCACGAGCAGGGGGAGGGTGTGGCCGTCGTGGCTGTTCCGGACGGGTTTGTGGTGAGCATCGTGGCGGCGCTGAGCTACAGGGGGGTGCGGATTAGCAGCCGCAGCAGGAAGAGCATCAATGGCGGCCGACCGCGAGTCGAGATACGCGTCAAGGCGCGTCAGTTGCACACGGAGGAGCTCGAGGACACCCTGGGTAGTATCGACAGTGCTTTGCAGGAGGAGGGTGTGGCCGTCGTGGCTGTCCCGAACGGGTTCGATGTGAGCAGCGTGGCGGCGCTGAGCTACAGGGGGGTGCGGATTAGCACCCGCAGCATCAACAGCACCCTCGGCCGACTGCGAGTCGAGACGAGCTTTTAAGTGCGCCACTTGCGCAACGAGCAGTGCGAGAGTGTCCGGGGGGTGATCGACAGTGCTCTGCTGAGAGCCTGGGTCAGGGAAACCAACAGGTGAAACAGGCGGGTTTTTCTGCGCCATTTCGACAGAGGGCGAAAAAGAAAGAGCTGGATAGAAAACAGGCAGCGGTAAAAACCGCTAGCCGGACTCGTGCCTAACAGCGGTATGCAAAGAGACGGCTTGATGCCCGCCGACCCCTCGGCCTATAGCCCCGGGGTGTCTCAGAGCACCTTTTCTGTATCCTCCACCCAGTGTGGGGCACAAGTCGAGGCCAAGGCCAGGACAGGTGGAGCGCTGCGCTGGTGGCTGATTCGCTAGGCGAGGATAGAAAATAAAAAATAAAAGGTAAGCTACGGCTGGCGTGCGACCTGTGGATGCGTATTCACCCGACAGTGCACCCCCCCGGTCTCCAGCTTGGACCTGTGTGCACCATGTCCACACACGACGAGTGCGTCGGTGTGGGTGGCTGGCTATCTCCGTCGGGTGGCTGACTTAAGAGGGGTGGTGGCGGGTTTTAAAATCGCAGTTTATACTGGCGATACCGCCGACTACAGGTTGAAAGTACTAGGAGTCTAAGGAAACTCGCCTTCTGCGGGAGAGCTGTCGATCGCAGCTCGCCGAACCAGGTTGTCGCGCGTGAGTGACGTGAGGCGGGGGCCCATAACCTATTGAACCATGCAAACACAGTTAGTGTGGAAGATAACGTACGCAAACGTAGTTACAGTCACAGTCCCGCAAACGGAACAGTTAAGGCGACAACCAGCCTACATGCGTGGTGTCGGGACAACAGAAGTGTGAGAGCTGTAGCCTAGCGACAACTCTGTACCGAGTCAAACAGTTTATCGGTATGTCCGATCTAGACATGTACTAATCATATCTAGAATAGCTTACAGTAGCTATCTGCAACTATTACGTATGCGGTATTACTTACAACACTCCCCCTGCAGGTAGCTATGGGATGAAGCGTTGCGTTGGGTCTTGTCCTCCAAGGATCGCACTTCGGCGTCTTGCCAGTGCATGACCTGGGAGGAGTTTGGTGAGCATGTCACCGTCGGCAAAGCCTGTGAGTTGGAGGCTGTGGTCCAGGCCCCCCCCCAACGTCAGGCGCATATTGATGGTGCCATGAAGGGAGCGGAGGGCCGTTTGCAGAGCGCGCCAATGTGCCTCCGTGGGTGAGGCATGGGCGGAGCCAAGGATGCGCAAGACCGTGGAGACAGCGGGGCGCGTGCAGACGGGGGCATAGTGGGGGCTGCCTAAGAGACTGGGGTGGACGTCTGGGTCAAAGTCGGGGGTTGCGTGTGTCGGACGCCCGATGACTATGGGGTCAACGGTTGGGCGACGACGGCCACCGGGGGTGTGGTCGCCACGCTGGGCTGGGGAAGAATGATGTCCATGGAAGGGAAGAAGAGGTGGGACACCGGGAAAGGGAGAGCGGCCGGCCATGGGAGGCGGCGGGGCGTACGAATGCGGGTGCTCACGGGAGGGGGGGACGCCGTGAGAGGGCGTCTCCGGGATGAGAGGTATGGGGTGGTGAGGGGCATATCCAACGGGGGGGTAGGGAGGGGGTGGCGGGAGTTGTTCAACTGCGATGTCGTGTAGGGCAGAATCAGCGGGGGGGTATTGGGGGGGTGGTTGCAAGTGGTCACCTACGAGTTCGGGACGCGAGAGCTCGCGGTGCGCATCGGGACGGCGTTGTGCGACGGCGGTGTCGCCAACAGGGGCTGCGGCGGTAGCAGCAGACAAGGCTGAATGTGCGTCATGTGGGGCGGAGCCAAGCTGGGGATGCACGAGCAGGGGGAGGGTGTGGCCGTCGTGGCTGTTCCGGACGGGTTTGTGGTGAGCATCGTGGCGGCGCTGAGCTACAGGGGGGTGCGGATTAGCAGCCGCAGCAGGAAGAGCATCAATGGCGGCCGACCGCGAGTCGAGATACGCGTCAAGGCGCGTCAGTTGCACACGGAGGAGCTCGAGGACACCCTGGGTAGTATCGACAGTGCTTTGCAGGAGGAGGGTGTGGCCGTCGTGGCTGTCCCGAACGGGTTCGATGTGAGCAGCGTGGCGGCGCTGAGCTACAGGGGGGTGCGGATTAGCACCCGCAGCATCAACAGCACCCTCGGCCGACTGCGAGTCGAGACGAGCTTTTAAGTGCGCCACTTGCGCAACGAGCAGTGCGAGAGTGTCCGGGGGGTGATCGACAGTGCTCTGCTGAGAGCCTGGGTCAGGGAAACCAACAGGTGAAACAGGCGGGTTTTTCTGCGCCATTTCGACAGAGGGCGAAAAAGAAAGAGCTGGATAGAAAACAGGCAGCGGTAAAAACCGCTAGCCGGACTCGTGCCTAACAGCGGTATGCAAAGAGACGGCTTGATGCCCGCCGACCCCTCGGCCTATAGCCCCGGGGTGTCTCAGAGCACCTTTTCTGTATCCTCCACCCAGTGTGGGGCACAAGTCGAGGCCAAGGCCAGGACAGGTGGAGCGCTGCGCTGGTGGCTGATTCGCTAGGCGAGGATAGAAAATAAAAAATAAAAGGTAAGCTACGGCTGGCGTGCGACCTGTGGATGCGTATTCACCCGACAGTGCACCCCCCCGGTCTCCAGCTTGGACCTGTGTGCACCATGTCCACACACGACGAGTGCGTCGGTGTGGGTGGCTGGCTATCTCCGTCGGGTGGCTGACTTAAGAGGGGTGGTGGCGGGTTTTAAAATCGCAGTTTATACTGGCGATACCGCCGACTACAGGTTGAAAGTACTAGGAGTCTAAGGAAACTCGCCTTCTGCGGGAGAGCTGTCGATCGCAGCTCGCCGAACCAGGTTGTCGCGCGTGAGTGACGTGAGGCGGGGGCCCATAACCTATTGAACCATGCAAACACAGTTAGTGTGGAAGATAACGTACGCAAACGTAGTTACAGTCACAGTCCCGCAAACGGAACAGTTAAGGCGACAACCAGCCTACATGCGTGGTGTCGGGACAACAGAAGTGTGAGAGCTGTAGCCTAGCGACAACTCTGTACCGAGTCAAACAGTTTATCGGTATGTCCGATCTAGACATGTACTAATCATATCTAGAATAGCTTACAGTAGCTATCTGCAACTATTACGTATGCGGTATTACTTACAACACTCCCCCTGCAGGTAGCTATGGGATGAAGCGTTGCGTTGGGTCTTGTCCTCCAAGGATCGCACTTCGGCGTCTTGCCAGTGCATGACCTGGGAGGAGTTTGGTGAGCATGTCACCGTCGGCAAAGCCTGTGAGTTGGAGGCTGTGGTCCAGGCCCCCCCCCAACGTCAGGCGCATATTGATGGTGCCATGAAGGGAGCGGAGGGCCGTTTGCAGAGCGCGCCAATGTGCCTCCGTGGGTGAGGCATGGGCGGAGCCAAGGATGCGCAAGACCGTGGAGACAGCGGGGCGCGTGCAGACGGGGGCATAGTGGGGGCTGCCTAAGAGACTGGGGTGGACGTCTGGGTCAAAGTCGGGGGTTGCGTGTGTCGGACGCCCGATGACTATGGGGTCAACGGTTGGGCGACGACGGCCACCGGGGGTGTGGTCGCCACGCTGGGCTGGGGAAGAATGATGTCCATGGAAGGGAAGAAGAGGTGGGACACCGGGAAAGGGAGAGCGGCCGGCCATGGGAGGCGGCGGGGCGTACGAATGCGGGTGCTCACGGGAGGGGGGGACGCCGTGAGAGGGCGTCTCCGGGATGAGAGGTATGGGGTGGTGAGGGGCATATCCAACGGGGGGGTAGGGAGGGGGTGGCGGGAGTTGTTCAACTGCGATGTCGTGTAGGGCAGAATCAGCGGGGGGGTATTGGGGGGGTGGTTGCAAGTGGTCACCTACGAGTTCGGGACGCGAGAGCTCGCGGTGCGCATCGGGACGGCGTTGTGCGACGGCGGTGTCGCCAACAGGGGCTGCGGCGGTAGCAGCAGACAAGGCTGAATGTGCGTCATGTGGGGCGGAGCCAAGCTGGGGATGCACGAGCAGGGGGAGGGTGTGGCCGTCGTGGCTGTTCCGGACGGGTTTGTGGTGAGCATCGTGGCGGCGCTGAGCTACAGGGGGGTGCGGATTAGCAGCCGCAGCAGGAAGAGCATCAATGGCGGCCGACCGCGAGTCGAGATACGCGTCAAGGCGCGTCAGTTGCACACGGAGGAGCTCGAGGACACCCTGGGTAGTATCGACAGTGCTTTGCAGGAGGAGGGTGTGGCCGTCGTGGCTGTCCCGAACGGGTTCGATGTGAGCAGCGTGGCGGCGCTGAGCTACAGGGGGGTGCGGATTAGCACCCGCAGCATCAACAGCACCCTCGGCCGACTGCGAGTCGAGACGAGCTTTTAAGTGCGCCACTTGCGCAACGAGCAGTGCGAGAGTGTCCGGGGGGTGATCGACAGTGCTCTGCTGAGAGCCTGGGTCAGGGAAACCAACAGGTGAAACAGGCGGGTTTTTCTGCGCCATTTCGACAGAGGGCGAAAAAGAAAGAGCTGGATAGAAAACAGGCAGCGGTAAAAACCGCTAGCCGGACTCGTGCCTAACAGCGGTATGCAAAGAGACGGCTTGATGCCCGCCGACCCCTCGGCCTATAGCCCCGGGGTGTCTCAGAGCACCTTTTCTGTATCCTCCACCCAGTGTGGGGCACAAGTCGAGGCCAAGGCCAGGACAGGTGGAGCGCTGCGCTGGTGGCTGATTCGCTAGGCGAGGATAGAAAATAAAAAATAAAAGGTAAGCTACGGCTGGCGTGCGACCTGTGGATGCGTATTCACCCGACAGTGCACCCCCCCGGTCTCCAGCTTGGACCTGTGTGCACCATGTCCACACACGACGAGTGCGTCGGTGTGGGTGGCTGGCTATCTCCGTCGGGTGGCTGACTTAAGAGGGGTGGTGGCGGGTTTTAAAATCGCAGTTTATACTGGCGATACCGCCGACTACAGGTTGAAAGTACTAGGAGTCTAAGGAAACTCGCCTTCTGCGGGAGAGCTGTCGATCGCAGCTCGCCGAACCAGGTTGTCGCGCGTGAGTGACGTGAGGCGGGGGCCCATAACCTATTGAACCATGCAAACACAGTTAGTGTGGAAGATAACGTACGCAAACGTAGTTACAGTCACAGTCCCGCAAACGGAACAGTTAAGGCGACAACCAGCCTACATGCGTGGTGTCGGGACAACAGAAGTGTGAGAGCTGTAGCCTAGCGACAACTCTGTACCGAGTCAAACAGTTTATCGGTATGTCCGATCTAGACATGTACTAATCATATCTAGAATAGCTTACAGTAGCTATCTGCAACTATTACGTATGCGGTATTACTTACAACACTCCCCCTGCAGGTAGCTATGGGATGAAGCGTTGCGTTGGGTCTTGTCCTCCAAGGATCGCACTTCGGCGTCTTGCCAGTGCATGACCTGGGAGGAGTTTGGTGAGCATGTCACCGTCGGCAAAGCCTGTGAGTTGGAGGCTGTGGTCCAGGCCCCCCCCCAACGTCAGGCGCATATTGATGGTGCCATGAAGGGAGCGGAGGGCCGTTTGCAGAGCGCGCCAATGTGCCTCCGTGGGTGAGGCATGGGCGGAGCCAAGGATGCGCAAGACCGTGGAGACAGCGGGGCGCGTGCAGACGGGGGCATAGTGGGGGCTGCCTAAGAGACTGGGGTGGACGTCTGGGTCAAAGTCGGGGGTTGCGTGTGTCGGACGCCCGATGACTATGGGGTCAACGGTTGGGCGACGACGGCCACCGGGGGTGTGGTCGCCACGCTGGGCTGGGGAAGAATGATGTCCATGGAAGGGAAGAAGAGGTGGGACACCGGGAAAGGGAGAGCGGCCGGCCATGGGAGGCGGCGGGGCGTACGAATGCGGGTGCTCACGGGAGGGGGGGACGCCGTGAGAGGGCGTCTCCGGGATGAGAGGTATGGGGTGGTGAGGGGCATATCCAACGGGGGGGTAGGGAGGGGGTGGCGGGAGTTGTTCAACTGCGATGTCGTGTAGGGCAGAATCAGCGGGGGGGTATTGGGGGGGTGGTTGCAAGTGGTCACCTACGAGTTCGGGACGCGAGAGCTCGCGGTGCGCATCGGGACGGCGTTGTGCGACGGCGGTGTCGCCAACAGGGGCTGCGGCGGTAGCAGCAGACAAGGCTGAATGTGCGTCATGTGGGGCGGAGCCAAGCTGGGGATGCACGAGCAGGGGGAGGGTGTGGCCGTCGTGGCTGTTCCGGACGGGTTTGTGGTGAGCATCGTGGCGGCGCTGAGCTACAGGGGGGTGCGGATTAGCAGCCGCAGCAGGAAGAGCATCAATGGCGGCCGACCGCGAGTCGAGATACGCGTCAAGGCGCGTCAGTTGCACACGGAGGAGCTCGAGGACACCCTGGGTAGTATCGACAGTGCTTTGCAGGAGGAGGGTGTGGCCGTCGTGGCTGTCCCGAACGGGTTCGATGTGAGCAGCGTGGCGGCGCTGAGCTACAGGGGGGTGCGGATTAGCACCCGCAGCATCAACAGCACCCTCGGCCGACTGCGAGTCGAGACGAGCTTTTAAGTGCGCCACTTGCGCAACGAGCAGTGCGAGAGTGTCCGGGGGGTGATCGACAGTGCTCTGCTGAGAGCCTGGGTCAGGGAAACCAACAGGTGAAACAGGCGGGTTTTTCTGCGCCATTTCGACAGAGGGCGAAAAAGAAAGAGCTGGATAGAAAACAGGCAGCGGTAAAAACCGCTAGCCGGACTCGTGCCTAACAGCGGTATGCAAAGAGACGGCTTGATGCCCGCCGACCCCTCGGCCTATAGCCCCGGGGTGTCTCAGAGCACCTTTTCTGTATCCTCCACCCAGTGTGGGGCACAAGTCGAGGCCAAGGCCAGGACAGGTGGAGCGCTGCGCTGGTGGCTGATTCGCTAGGCGAGGATAGAAAATAAAAAATAAAAGGTAAGCTACGGCTGGCGTGCGACCTGTGGATGCGTATTCACCCGACAGTGCACCCCCCCGGTCTCCAGCTTGGACCTGTGTGCACCATGTCCACACACGACGAGTGCGTCGGTGTGGGTGGCTGGCTATCTCCGTCGGGTGGCTGACTTAAGAGGGGTGGTGGCGGGTTTTAAAATCGCAGTTTATACTGGCGATACCGCCGACTACAGGTTGAAAGTACTAGGAGTCTAAGGAAACTCGCCTTCTGCGGGAGAGCTGTCGATCGCAGCTCGCCGAACCAGGTTGTCGCGCGTGAGTGACGTGAGGCGGGGGCCCATAACCTATTGAACCATGCAAACACAGTTAGTGTGGAAGATAACGTACGCAAACGTAGTTACAGTCACAGTCCCGCAAACGGAACAGTTAAGGCGACAACCAGCCTACATGCGTGGTGTCGGGACAACAGAAGTGTGAGAGCTGTAGCCTAGCGACAACTTTGTACCGAGTCAAACAGTTTATCGGTATGTCCGATCTAGACATGTACTAATCATATCTAGAATAGCTTACAGTAGCTATCTGCAACTATTACGTATGCGGTATTACTTACAACACTCCCCCTGCAGGTAGCTATGGGATGAAGCGTTGCGTTGGGTCTTGTCCTCCAAGGATCGCACTTCGGCGTCTTGCCAGTGCATGACCTGGGAGGAGTTTGGTGAGCATGTCACCGTCGGCAAAGCCTGTGAGTTGGAGGCTGTGGTCCAGGCCCCCCCCCAACGTCAGGCGCATATTGATGGTGCCATGAAGGGAGCGGAGGGCCGTTTGCAGAGCGCGCCAATGTGCCTCCGTGGGTGAGGCATGGGCGGAGCCAAGGATGCGCAAGACCGTGGAGACAGCGGGGCGCGTGCAGAAGGGGGCATAGTGGGGGCTGCCTAAGAGACTGGGGTGGACGTCTGGGTCAAAGTCGGGGGTTGCGTGTGTCGGACGCCCGATGACTATGGGGTCAACGGTTGGGCGACGACGGCCACCGGGGGTGTGGTCGCCACGCTGGGCTGGGGAAGAATGATGTCCATGGAAGGGAAGAAGAGGTGGGACACCGGGAAAGGGAGAGCGGCCGGCCATGGGAGGCGGCGGGGCGTACGAATGCGGGTGCTCACGGGAGGGGGGGACGCCGTGAGAGGGCGTCTCCGGGATGAGAGGTATGGGGTGGTGAGGGGCATATCCAACGGGGGGGTAGGGAGGGGGTGGCGGGAGTTGTTCAACTGCGATGTCGTGTAGGGCAGAATCAGCGGGGGGGTATTGGGGGGGTGGTTGCAAGTGGTCACCTACGAGTTCGGGACGCGAGAGCTCGCGGTGCGCATCGGGACGGCGTTGTGCGACGGCGGTGTCGCCAACAGGGGCTGCGGCGGTAGCAGCAGACAAGGCTGAATGTGCGTCATGTGGGGCGGAGCCAAGCTGGGGATGCACGAGCAGGGGGAGGGTGTGGCCGTCGTGGCTGTTCCGGACGGGTTTGTGGTGAGCATCGTGGCGGCGCTGAGCTACAGGGGGGTGCGGATTAGCAGCCGCAGCAGGAAGAGCATCAATGGCGGCCGACCGCGAGTCGAGATACGCGTCAAGGCGCGTCAGTTGCACACGGAGGAGCTCGAGGACACCCTGGGTAGTATCGACAGTGCTTTGCAGGAGGAGGGTGTGGCCGTCGTGGCTGTCCCGAACGGGTTCGATGTGAGCAGCGTGGCGGCGCTGAGCTACAGGGGGGTGCGGATTAGCACCCGCAGCATCAACAGCACCCTCGGCCGACTGCGAGTCGAGACGAGCTTTTAAGTGCGCCACTTGCGCAACGAGCAGTGCGAGAGTGTCCGGGGGGTGATCGACAGTGCTCTGCTGAGAGCCTGGGTCAGGGAAACCAACAGGTGAAACAGGCGGGTTTTTCTGCGCCATTTCGACAGAGGGCGAAAAAGAAAGAGCTGGATAGAAAACAGGCAGCGGTAAAAACCGCTAGCCGGACTCGTGCCTAACAGCGGTATGCAAAGAGACGGCTTGATGCCCGCCGACCCCTCGGCCTATAGCCCCGGGGTGTCTCAGAGCACCTTTTCTGTATCCTCCACCCAGTGTGGGGCACAAGTCGAGGCCAAGGCCAGGACAGGTGGAGCGCTGCGCTGGTGGCTGATTCGCTAGGCGAGGATAGAAAATAAAAAATAAAAGGTAAGCTACGGCTGGCGTGCGACCTGTGGATGCGTATTCACCCGACAGTGCACCCCCCCGGTCTCCAGCTTGGACCTGTGTGCACCATGTCCACACACGACGAGTGCGTCGGTGTGGGTGGCTGGCTATCTCCGTCGGGTGGCTGACTTAAGAGGGGTGGTGGCGGGTTTTAAAATCGCAGTTTATACTGGCGATACCGCCGACTACAGGTTGAAAGTACTAGGAGTCTAAGGAAACTCGCCTTCTGCGGGAGAGCTGTCGATCGCAGCTCGCCGAACCAGGTTGTCGCGCGTGAGTGACGTGAGGCGGGGGCCCATAACCTATTGAACCATGCAAACACAGTTAGTGTGGAAGATAACGTACGCAAACG
Source organism: Tetraselmis chui (assembly GCA_026401115.1). Taxonomy (NCBI): domain Eukaryota; kingdom Viridiplantae; phylum Chlorophyta; class Chlorodendrophyceae; order Chlorodendrales; family Chlorodendraceae; genus Tetraselmis; species Tetraselmis chui. The sequence continues at coordinate 67,722 of JAPMLY010002074.1, forward strand.
TAGTTACAGTCACAGTCCCGCAAACGGAACAGTTAAGGCGACAACCAGCCTACATGCGTGGTGTCGGGACAACAGAAGTGTGAGAGCTGTAGCCTAGCGACAACTCTGTACCGAGTCAAACAGTTTATCGGTATGTCCGATCTAGACATGTACTAATCATATCTAGAATAGCTTACAGTAGCTATCTGCAACTATTACGTATGCGGTATTACTTACAACACTCCCCCTGCAGGTAGCTATGGGATGAAGCGTTGCGTTGGGTCTTGTCCTCCAAGGATCGCACTTCGGCGTCTTGCCAGTGCATGACCTGGGAGGAGTTTGGTGAGCATGTCACCGTCGGCAAAGCCTGTGAGTTGGAGGCTGTGGTCCAGGCCCCCCCCCAACGTCAGGCGCATATTGATGGTGCCATGAAGGGAGCGGAGGGCCGTTTGCAGAGCGCGCCAATGTGCCTCCGTGGGTGAGGCATGGGCGGAGCCAAGGATGCGCAAGACCGTGGAGACAGCGGGGCGCGTGCAGACGGGGGCATAGTGGGGGCTGCCTAAGAGACTGGGGTGGACGTCTGGGTCAAAGTCGGGGGTTGCGTGTGTCGGACGCCCGATGACTATGGGGTCAACGGTTGGGCGACGACGGCCACCGGGGGTGTGGTCGCCACGCTGGGCTGGGGAAGAATGATGTCCATGGAAGGGAAGAAGAGGTGGGACACCGGGAAAGGGAGAGCGGCCGGCCATGGGAGGCGGCGGGGCGTACGAATGCGGGTGCTCACGGGAGGGGGGGACGCCGTGAGAGGGCGTCTCCGGGATGAGAGGTATGGGGTGGTGAGGGGCATATCCAACGGGGGGGTAGGGAGGGGGTGGCGGGAGTTGTTCAACTGCGATGTCGTGTAGGGCAGAATCAGCGGGGGGGTATTGGGGGGGTGGTTGCAAGTGGTCACCTACGAGTTCGGGACGCGAGAGCTCGCGGTGCGCATCGGGACGGCGTTGTGCGACGGCGGTGTCGCCAACAGGGGCTGCGGCGGTAGCAGCAGACAAGGCTGAATGTGCGTCATGTGGGGCGGAGCCAAGCTGGGGATGCACGAGCAGGGGGAGGGTGTGGCCGTCGTGGCTGTTCCGGACGGGTTTGTGGTGAGCATCGTGGCGGCGCTGAGCTACAGGGGGGTGCGGATTAGCAGCCGCAGCAGGAAGAGCATCAATGGCGGCCGACCGCGAGTCGAGATACGCGTCAAGGCGCGTCAGTTGCACACGGAGGAGCTCGAGGACACCCTGGGTAGTATCGACAGTGCTTTGCAGGAGGAGGGTGTGGCCGTCGTGGCTGTCCCGAACGGGTTCGATGTGAGCAGCGTGGCGGCGCTGAGCTACAGGGGGGTGCGGATTAGCACCCGCAGCATCAACAGCACCCTCGGCCGACTGCGAGTCGAGACGAGCTTTTAAGTGCGCCACTTGCGCAACGAGCAGTGCGAGAGTGTCCGGGGGGTGATCGACAGTGCTCTGCTGAGAGCCTGGGTCAGGGAAACCAACAGGTGAAACAGGCGGGTTTTTCTGCGCCATTTCGACAGAGGGCGAAAAAGAAAGAGCTGGATAGAAAACAGGCAGCGGTAAAAACCGCTAGCCGGACTCGTGCCTAACAGCGGTATGCAAAGAGACGGCTTGATGCCCGCCGACCCCTCGGCCTATAGCCCCGGGGTGTCTCAGAGCACCTTTTCTGTATCCTCCACCCAGTGTGGGGCACAAGTCGAGGCCAAGGCCAGGACAGGTGGAGCGCTGCGCTGGTGGCTGATTCGCTAGGCGAGGATAGAAAATAAAAAATAAAAGGTAAGCTACGGCTGGCGTGCGACCTGTGGATGCGTATTCACCCGACAGTGCACCCCCCCGGTCTCCAGCTTGGACCTGTGTGCACCATGTCCACACACGACGAGTGCGTCGGTGTGGGTGGCTGGCTATCTCCGTCGGGTGGCTGACTTAAGAGGGGTGGTGGCGGGTTTTAAAATCGCAGTTTATACTGGCGATACCGCCGACTACAGGTTGAAAGTACTAGGAGTCTAAGGAAACTCGCCTTCTGCGGGAGAGCTGTCGATCGCAGCTCGCCGAACCAGGTTGTCGCGCGTGAGTGACGTGAGGCGGGGGCCCATAACCTATTGAACCATGCAAACACAGTTAGTGTGGAAGATAACGTACGCAAACGTAGTTACAGTCACAGTCCCGCAAACGGAACAGTTAAGGCGACAACCAGCCTACATGCGTGGTGTCGGGACAACAGAAGTGTGAGAGCTGTAGCCTAGCGACAACTCTGTACCGAGTCAAACAGTTTATCAGTATGTCCGATCTAGACATGTACTAATCATATCTAGAATAGCTTACAATAGCTATCTGCAACTAATACGTATG
>JAPMLY010002075.1:0-64072 GCA_026401115.1 Tetraselmis chui
AGGGCGTCCGCGAATTGGAGGATGAATTGGGTTGGCTCGGGGAGGTCCTCTATCTGGCTTGGGGGGGGGGGGTCGAGGGGGCTGATCCAGCGGGTGTGAGAGCGACCGCTAGGTTGGACGTGAGTATGTCCTGTAAAAGGGCGACGATTTCTTGGCCGGTGATATCAGCAAGTAGGGGGGATCGGATCTTCACCCTTCGGCCTGAGACTGCAGGGACTGAAGCATCTCTGAGGAAATGGATTTTCTGTTGTCGTAGTTTTGCCAGCAGGGAGGGGGAAGAGGAGGCGGAGGAAGGTGCCGGACCGGCCGATCGGAGTTCACGCTGGCGTGAAGCGAGTTGGTACAAGAGGCCAACCGCGCCGCAGGAGGTGAGGATATCTAGACGAATTTCTTGAAAGCCCGAAGTGAGGTCGACAGGCAGGGGGGTGGTGTCGTAGCTCGATGGAGCTGTCGGGTGGTGAGTGCGGGTGGCGTTCGCTGTCCATCGCGAGTGGTGGGCGAGTTCCCGTCCGCTTTATTTTGACGCGGTTGGTAAGATCATCGAGTCGGTTAAGGCTCTCGAGCAGCCAGCGACGGGGAATCGAGCAGGCTGGGAGCACCGAGGTCGAGGAGTGGGTCGATTCCGGGAGGAAGACACCGTGTATCTTGAAGCGAGCAAGGTGGGAGGGGGTGGTTAAGTACTGGCATGTGAGGAGGTAAGAGTCGATCATATGGGTGGAGAGGTCGTCGGCCGGCCCTAGGTCCGTGGTTGACCGGGGGGCCGCGAGGACCATGGGTGTCTGGAGTCCACAACGAATGGGGAAAGGGTCCATAGCGGTGCCCATGTTCTATTTGGCGGGGGGCAGTTGCGGTACAGTGAGGAACGGGGCTAGCGGGTGGCCCGCGAGTTGGTTCCTGGGGTTGCAGAGGTCCTCCACGCGGTGGGCGCTGGTAACCCCGTAGCCGTGCCAGGCCTGGCACGGTAGGGGGCTAAACGAGGTACCGACAGCTGCGATCCGCGGGATCAGCAGCTGTCGGGAAGCCCGGTACGGAGGGTTTTGGAAAAACATAATATCCGTACACCAACACAGGGATCTCCCGCTCGGCCTGTCCGATATGTTCTTTCAGCGACTAACTACTCACAGATACTCTCCCGCCTTGTCGGGTACGAGGACTGCGGAATGTTTTTTGGCAAGGAAGGGTACGGACGGATCAGCGGTGGGACGGGGGTGTTGGAGCCGGCGGCGGACAGCTGGGAAGCAGCGCTAGGGCACGGCGCTCGCTAGCACCCGCCAGCCCTACGACACCTTTTGGTCTCCCTTAGGGAGAGGCCCGAAGATACGCAGGATGGTGGCGGGTCGCAGCCGGAGGAGCGGCACGGTCAGGCGGCAGAGGTCGGGAGGATCATCCGCCGCCGGAAAAACACGGTACGGGGGGCTTTCGGTTAAATATTCCCGTACCCACCATCTTTTGAGGATACCCGATCCATGGGCACTATCCGTTCCCCCTCCCCTAGTCGGCACCCGGTTATCGACAGGCTGCCTCAGGCAGTGTGCCCCGGGTTATCGCAACGGCACACTGCTCGTATAGGCGGCCCTATAACAACGTAAATCACTGGGGGAGGCAAGTGCGGCAAACACAGCGCGATCATATGGGTGGTGGAAACAGACGGCAAAACGGACAGGTGACAGGAGACATCTGGCTCGGGGGCAGGAGAGCCAGCCGGACACCGTGTGCAGCCTAGCTATTTTTTACTCCCAGCCCCCGCATGAGGGGAGAAGGCTAGACTAGGTGGAGAGTCGCGCCGAGCAGAGCGACTACTATCTCCGATATCTCGGATGGGGACGAGCACGGATCGAGACGAGTCCGACGACGACATGTGCGAGGGGGGGGTTTCACTTACCCTTCCCCCCTACCTCCGGCACGACCGGAGTCGCACAAGAGACGAGATAAGGCAGGTTCGACTCGACCAGCTCATGCTCACCAGCCTTGCTGATCAGCGACCCCGCCGCGGCTGGAGCATGCCGCGTATCGTGGAGAATAGCGACATTTTATATTTCATATTGTATCCCAAAAAAATACGTATAGATCAGAAAATAATAAATACCTGGATACGGTTATGTTTTAGACGGTATCGTTACTGCCATTGGAGAGGTTGGGATTAGTGGTTCAACGGTCTACCTCACGCTTCTAAGTCCAGCTAGGCATAGCATAAGGGGGGCCCAGAGACTCCAGCCGGTTTTACTGGCATTGGAGTATTTAATTTCAAATTTCAATTTCAATTTTCAAATTTGCAGAGGTCCACATGCCGCGCATGCTCCGGGGGATCCCGCAGGAGTGCCTGCATGTAAGTGGGGGGGGGGGGGGGGGGTTAGAGGTCGAGGACATAGTGACCGAGCTTGATTCGTAGGAGGGGAAAGATTCAGGGGGGTTTAAGGAGTGTTTTCAAGTTGGATTTCAAGTGGATTGCGTGTGTTGGCGGCACACGACCAGGCCTGATGGGACCTTGGTTTGGTGGAGGTTGGCGGCGGACGGGAACGTCCGGACGCTCAGTGGGGCGCGGTGTGGCGCGCCGCTCCCTAGGAGGGTTTTTTTTTGTAATTGAGGGATGTTTTTGTTCGTTCGTAGTACTAAGGCGGGTACATGTTTGGAATTCGAAGTGGGTGGCGCGAGAGCTGTCGTGGAGACGAAATTCAAAGCTTTGAAAGCTGCGCCTTGCTGTGTGTACCGTCTGATGTCGCTACGGATCCATTGACCTAGGTGAGCTAGGCTCGGGTGGGGAGAGGTGGACGGTGCTTGTTGTTCAACGGGCCCTATGTCGACAAGTCTTTCGCTCGATGGGAGGCCAAGCCAAGAGCGAAGACGATCGGCGTTGCTCATTCGAGCTACCGACCCATCCCCGGAGTGAGTGTCAGCAGTACTTTAGTAGTATTGCGGATCTTTTTACTGTCTTTAGTGACGGTAGGATCTTGTCGTTGAAAGGTAATTTAAGTATTCAGTAGCGAAAAAACATATCGGATGGACCGAGCGGGAGATCTTAATGTTGGTGTACGGATATTATCATTTTCCAAAACCCTCCGCACGGCGGGGCTTCCCGGAAGTTGTTGATCACGCATATCGCAGCTACCGGTACCTCGTTTAGCCCCCTACCGTGACAAGCCCGGCACGACTACATGGAAGCCAAGGCCCAACGCGGAGGTGGAAGTAGGTGATGGCGGGCTTGCGAGCGCACCCCTCTCCGGGGCCACCGCCGCTGCGCCGCCGGCGGGCGCCTAGTTGAGTTAAAAAAATTCGTCTTGTAAGAAATGCTCACTATTTATTAGTTACAGGCGCCCGCCGGCGGCGCAGCGGCGGCGGCCCTGGAGGGGGGTGCGCTCGCATGCCCGTCGGCACCTACCTCTACCTCCACGCGGTGGGCGCTGGTAACCCCGTAGCCGTGCCATGCTTGGCACAGTAGGGGGCTAAACGAGGTACCGACAACGCTGCGATCCGCGGGATCAACAGCTGTCGTAAAGCCTTTTACGGAGGGTTTTGGAGAAACATAATATCCGTACACCAGCACATGGATCTCCCGCTCGGGCAGTCCGATATGTTTTTTCAGCGACTAAATACTCACAGATACTCTCCCGTCTTGACGGGAACGATATCTGCGGAATGTTTTTGGCGAGGAAGGGTACGGACGGATCATCGGTGGGACGAAGGTGTTGGAGTTGGCGGTGGAATGCTTGGAAGCATCGCTAGGGCACGGCGCTCGCTAGTTGTCGCCAGCCTTGCGAGAGTTTTAAGTCTACCATGGGGGCGAGGCTAGAAGCTACACAAGATGGCGGAGGGTCGCAGCCGGAGGAGCGGCACGGTCTGGCGACGGAGGTCATGAGGATCATCCGCCGCCGGAAAAATCCGGTGCGCGGGGCTTTTGGAAAAGATTCCCGTACCCAACATCTTTTGTGGCGCGGCGACTCGATCCTTGTTTCCGACCAGCCGCTCCCCTAGTCGGTACCCGGTTAACGACATGCTACCTCAGGTAGTGTGCCTAGGGTTATCGTACCGGCACACTGCTCGTAAAGGCGGCCCCCTAACAACGTAAACCACCGGGGGAGGGTGCGGCCGGCCACAACGCGATCAAATGGGTGTTGGAAACAAACGGGACAAGGACAAGGGACAAGAGAAAATCTGGCATGGGGGCTGGAGAGCCAGCCGGACACCGTCTGCATCTTAGTTATTCTCTCTTCTCAGCCCCCGCAGAAGGAGGGAAGACTCGGCTAGGTGGCGAAGTGCGCCAGGAGGAGCAACTACTACCTCGGGCGGGGACGAGCACGGCTCGAGACAGGACCGACAAAGATCTTAGCGAGGGGGTTTTTCACATGCCTTTCCCCCTAGCTCCGGCAAGACCGGAGTCGCACGGTACCCGAGGTAAGGCAAGTTCGCCTCGACCAGCTCACGGTGACCAGCCTCGCTGATCAGCATCCCCGCAGCGGTTGGAGCAGGCCGCGTATCGTGGAGATTAGCGACACTTTTTTATTTCATATTGTATCAGAAAAAAACGTATAGAAAAAATTGATAAATACTTGGTTACGTGTATGTTTTAGACGGTATCGTCACTGCCAATGGAGAGGTTGGGATTAGTGGTTCACGGTCTATCTCACGCTTATGAGTCCACATTGGCTTAGCACGGGGGGGCCATAGACAACAGCCGGGTAATACTAGTATTCTTGTAAACAATTTCAATTCCATTTCATTTCATTTATTAGTTACAAATAGCAAATGTAAGCTATTCTACATATGCGTAGTACATGTCTATATCGGACAATCCGATACACGGTTTGTTTTGGATACACATTTTCGCTAGGCTATTACTCTCCACTTCCTTTGTCCCGACACCGAGCCTCGGGCTTGTTTTTCATGTGACTGTCCTTTTGTGTGACTGTGATTGTAACGAAGTGTACGTTAGATACCATCCACTCTGATTGTGTATGCATGGTTCAACAAGTTATGGGCCCCCGCCTCAAGTCGCTCACACGCGACCAGCTTTTTTCGGCCAGCTACGATCAGCGGCTCCCCTGCGGAAGGCAAGTATTTCTACATAGCTAGTACTTTTGTAGTCAGTGTTACCGACATGATACCCTGCGTTATAAAACCCACCCACACCCAATCTCAATAAGCTACTCGAGGACGACTCCTCGCCACCCACACCGTCGCACTCGCCGTGTGTGGAATGGGAGCATACATGCCCAAGCAGGAGACGGGGGAGGGGGGGGGCGCACTGGTGGGTGAATGCGCATATACAAAGGTGCACGATAGCCCGAATAATTAGCTTTTTAAGAAGCCTTTAGCGCTCAACCGCGAGTGACTACCTCCACAAGTTCTGGCCGTGGCCTCGACTTGTGCCCCACATTGGGTGGAGGACACAAACAAGATGCTTTGAGACACACCGGGGCTACCGGCCGAGGGGTCGGCGGGCATCATGCCGTCTCTATGTAACCGTTGTTAGGCACAAGTCCGGCTAGTGGTTCTTACCGCTGCCTGTCGTTACCCGTTTGTCGTCATGGCACCGAAAACTCGCTCGGACAACCCCCCACCCCACGCCCCTACTGACACCGATGGCCAAAGCTCTCAGTAGAGCTCCCTTGTCCCATCCCCATGATGCACTCGCACTCGTGCTACAACAAATGGCGCTCAGAAACGCCCGCATGGACGCGCAGGCGACTGAAGTTGCTGCTCAACGCCACGGTGACGCGCAGCGCGACACCCCGCGCAACGTTCAGCCCACCACCCCAACCCATTCCAACCCAAACCAACCATCACCCCCTCCACCGCACCCGCACCTCGGGTATCCAGCTCCCGCCCATGGACCACCCTTTCCAGACGATCAACCGTATCACGTATCCTCTCCTCGTGGCCAGCCCCACCCGTACGGTATGCCGCCGACCATGCATGGTAATTCCTCAGTTCCAGGTGGCCCGTCTTCGTTCCCTGTGGGTCAGCCCTTTTCCCAACCTAGTCGTGGAGCCCACAACGGACGTCGATGGCGCCGTCCCACTATTGACCTAGTGGTTATTGCCCGCGATGTACGTGAGGCTGCGGGTTCCGACAAAGAGGCTCTCAACCGGTCCATGAAAATGTATGTCCCGCCATGGGGCCAAACACAGACTTTAAGTTGTGGTAAAGGAACTTCCTTACCTTCCTTTCCCTCAATGCCGCGTACTTCATCCCCCAGGTGGCCGAATGCGAGTCGGGCGTCTAACTAGACGATTGTTGTGAGATCCCCGTGGTGGGCATGGTAATGGACACATCCGAACGTTGTACTCCGGGGGAGTCTTGGCCCTACTACCTTGCCAATAGTGGATATACTGCGGGAGCCCGTTGCTCGGGCAGTACATGGGTATATATATGAGATATATCCCCAATGGGTACCGACTTTTAGGCGCGGTACTTGGTTACGGCGTACGGCTCCGGACACGGAGTTGCCGGGTTCGATTCCCGGTGATGGCACTTGTGTGTACCCGCTTGATAGGTTATGGGCCCTCCGTGTATGACGCGGGTTTGTGGGGTTTGACCGGAGTCGATGGGATGGTGTCCATTAGGGGGGGTGTTGTGAGATCCCCGTGGTGGGCATGGTAATGGACACATCCGTACGTTGTACTCCGGGGGAGTCTTGGCCCTACTACCTTGCCAATAGTGGATATTCTGCGGGAGCCCGTTGCTCGGGCAGTACGGGGGTATATATATGAGATATATCCCCAATGGGTACCGACTTTTAGGCGCGGTACTTGGTTACGGCGTACGGCTCCGGACACGGAGTTGCCGGGTTCGATTCCCGGTGATGGCACTTCCGTGTACCCGCGTGATAACGAGCAAGCTCAAAGCGACGCCTACGCACTCATGTTGCATGCTGCCACCGAGAACAAGCGTGCAAACCAATCGACCAAGTGCGTCTCCGCTGCTCGCCCCGACTGCGCCACGGCAGCTTGGGACATCCTTTGTGATCGGTAGGATGGCCGGTCCTTCGCCCGCTCTCTCACACTGATGGGCAAACTTATGCTATGGCAGCGCCCCGGCCAATCCCTCACCGAGAACGTCCACTTCATGCGGCAAACATTTGATGACTACAGCGAAACATGTGAGATTATTGATGGCTCAACACCTATCCACCCTCATCACCACTTGGGTCTCCTTCATGTTGCGTGGTATATACGGCAACGGTCCGTTCGGCCATGCCAAATAGTGCGTCATAAACGACAGAAATTACCTCTTGTTTGCGGACGAAGTCATGGCCATCATCCTCCACCTTGCACAAAACATGGAGGAAGAGCTCCCGGGGGCTGGCGTCACTGCCCCAAGCGGACCTACCTCACCCATCTTTGCGTTTGTCGTTGATGGACGTGGGCCACATGGTGGCCGTTACAACACCAACCGTGGTGGTCGCGGCGGACGTGGCCTGCCTAACAAGTGCATTGGTTGTGGCAGTCTCGACCACATCCTCTCGTCATGTACGACGTCAGATGATGCCCTCTTGAAATGGACACTTGCCAAACGCAAGCTCATCGTCAATAAATATGGCACCCACATCAACATTGCCTCCGCACATGCTGCCCTCCTGAGCGATCTCTCCCATGCGGATCCCTCTGCGCATGTACCCCTCGATGTACCCACCCTTGAGGAGTGCACCGATGTGAATGATGACACAAAGGTGAGCCTTTCCTTCAGTTTCGTTGTTTTTTTTCTCCTCCCCCCCCCCCCGGCCGTGACCTCTCAGACTTATTATGGGTAGTCGACTTGGCCCGCTCGATCAACCTCACTGCATTTCGCGGCGATTTCGTTACGTTCGAGTCACCATCGGGCTCTTTTCGCATCGGCGGTGCCAAGGTTAACGTCTAGGGCAGTGGCACTGTCCGACTCGCCACTTCCCTTGTGTATGGTCAGATTATCCACCGACCTATCCACGCACTTTATACACACGACCTTTCCTCGCGGTCCGCTTAGGGCATTGGCCGCCTCCTCCGTGTTAGTTGGTTGCAGTCACACTGCGATTGTGTGTTCCTTTTTCCAACATATTCTGACCTTGGGTTGCTCGTGGTCCCCACAAGAATGGGAATGCTGAAATATTTAGGAAACGGCCTCTACCTGCTGAGCAACACTACACCACCGGAGTGTACAACCCCTATAGACACCTCAGTCGTTGTAGACAATAGTGTAGCCCTTACTGGAGTTACTGCACACCTTGATCCTGAGCTTTGGCACCGCCGTTGTGGGCACATTAACATGCAAAGCCTTTAGGCTTAGCATGCCCACGGTGTTCCGTCGATTCCGGTGTTATTGGGCTTTGTTAAAACTGTTTCTTGCGACTCGTGTCTCTTGCACAATGCTAGTGCTGCCCCTCGCAATACATCTACACGTCCTAAACCACCGCGCCCCATCATGAATCTGTCGTCAAGTACATGGGGCCCATTGAATGTCATGTCCACTCATGGCCTTCGCTATTGCCTGGTCGTCATCGACCATCACACCAACTGCATATGGGTGCTTTTTCTAAAGTCGAAAGACGACACGTGCCCACAACTTAAGTCCATCCTGCTGGAAACCTGCCACACACACGCACGGCACCACTCCTCCTCCGGTACCTTCGGTCCCGAGCTGAAATTTGACTCACACCCCGCGCTCGAGGCCACAGCGACACGTCTTATGTGTGGTCAATTGGGTGTCGGTGTCCATTACTCAGCCCCGTATGCTCACCACATGCTCGGCAAGGCCGAATGCCCGTGGCGGACTCTTAGAGACAATGCCTCTGCTATGCTGCACAGCATGTCCGTTCCAAACTCCATGTGGTCGTGCGCAATCTGCACCGTTGTCTACCTTCGCAACCGTATGTTCAGCCGCGCGGTTGGTGTCTCACGTGGCGTTCCCCTCACGCTCCTCATGTCGCAAGAGCCCGACGCGTCCAAGTTCCGTGTCTTCGGGTGCACTGTCTTCGCCAAGGCGCCCAACAAGCTCCGTCGCAAGCTTCGAGAGAAACGTTTCGCGGCATCATGGTCGGCTACCCACCTGGCGCCCCGGGGTATCGCATCATCGTCCGTGTTACACGACGCATTACGCCATTACCACGCCGGTGCATGTTGTGCCTCAAGAAGACGTTCCCGGTTTTCCTCCCTCCCTAACCGTCGATTCCCTGATTTCTGACGATCCCGACATGGACAGTGACCGCGGTTCAACACCCCAGTCGCATCCCCTTGACCTCGACTCGCAGGCCGACGAGGAACTTCACCTCGACCCCCTCTGCTGTAACAACGGCCCCAACGTTGCTAGATAACGACCGGCGCCCGCCGGCGGCGCAGCGGCGGCGGCCCCGGAGGGGGGTGCGCTCGCAGGCCCGTCGGCACCTACCTCTACCTCCACGTTGTGGGCGCTGGTAACCCCGTAGCCGTGCCATGCTTGGCACGGTAGGGGGCTAAACGAGGTACCGACAACGCTGCGATCCGCGGGATCAACAGCTGTCGTAAAGCCTTTTACGGAGTGTTTTGGAAATGCATAATATCCGTACATAAGCACATGGATCCCCTACTCGGCCAGTCCGATATGTTTTTTCAGCGACTAAATACTCACAGATACTCTCCCGTCTTGACGGAAACGATGCCTGTGGAATGTTTTTGGCGAGGAAGGGTGCGGACGGATCAACGTTGGGACGAGGGTGTTGGAGTTGGCGGTGGACAGCTGGGAAGCAGCGCTAGGGCACGGCGCTCGCTAGTTGTCGCTAGCCTTGCGAGAGTTTTAAGTCTACCATGGGGGCGAGGCTAGAAGCTACACAAGATGGCCGAGGGTCGCAGCCGGAGGAGCGGCACGATCTGGCGGCGGAGGTCATGAGGATCATCCGCCACCGGAAAAATCCGGTACGGGGGGCTTTTGGAAAATATTCCCGTACCCAACATCTTTTGTGGCGCGGCGACTCGATCCTTGTTTCCGACCAACCGCTCCCCTAGTCGGTACCCGGTTAACGACATGCTACCTCAGGTAGTGTGCCTAGGGTTATCGTACCGGCACACTGCTCGTAAAGGCGGCCCCCTAACAACGTTAACCACCGGGGGAGGGTACGGACGGCCACAACGCGATCAAATGGGTGTTGGAAACAAACAAAGAAAGAACAACGGACATGAGATATTAGGCACGGGGGCAGGAGAGCCAGCCGGACACCGTCTGCATCTTAGTTATTCTCTCTTCTCAGCCCCCGCAGGAGGAGGGAAGACTGGGCTGGGTGGCGAGGTGTGCCGGGAGGAGGAACTACTACCTCGGGCAGGGAGGAGCACGGATCGAGACGGGACCGACGACGACCTGAGCGAGGGGTTTTTTCACATGCACCATTGAACCATGCAAACACGGTTAGTGTGGAAGATAACTCACGCAAACGTAGTTACAGTCATAGTCACGCAAACATGACAATCACAGAGACAACCAGCCTATAGGCGTGGTGTCGGGACAACAGAAGTGAGAGAGATGTAGCCTAGCGACAGCTTTGTACCGAGTCAAACGGTTTATCGGTATGTCCGATCTAGACATGTACTAATCATATCAAGAGTAGCTTACAGTAGCTATCTGCAACTAATACTTATATTGTATTACTTACAACACTTCCCCATGAAGGTAGCTACGGGATGAAGCGTTGCATTGGGTCTTGTCCTCCAAGGATTGCACTTCGGTGTCTTGCCAGTGCAGGTCATGGGAGGGGTTTGGTGAGCATGTCACCCAACATCTAGTCAGTGGGGAGGTACCTCAACTTGATGGTTACCTGCTCCACGTGGTCTTTGAGGAAGTGCCACTTCAGACCGATGTGCTTAGTCTTCTCGCCGACCAAGGCATTATGGGAGTATGCAATGGCGCTTTGGTTGTCCCCCCAGATGGTGGTGGTTTCGGTTATGGGGGAGTTAAAGATTTCCCCTAGGAGTTGTCGGAGGTGGAGTCCCTCCTTGGTGGAGTCAGCCGCAAAGTAGTATTCGGCTTCACACGTGGATTGAGCCACACAAGTCTGTTGTTTGGACTTGTAACTGAAGGGCCCGCGTCCGAGGATGAAGAGATAGCCGGAGCGAGACTTGCAGGTGCTGCTATCGTTGGCCCAGTTAGCGTCGGCAAAGCCTGTGAGATGGAGGCTGTGGTCCATGCCCCCCCCAATGTCATGCGCATGTCGATGGTGCCATTAAGGTAGCGGAGAACCTTTTTCAGAGACTGCATGTGTGCCTCCGTGGGTGAGGCTTGGGCGGAGCCGAGGATGCTCAACGCCGTGGAGACATCGGGGCGCGTGTAGACGGCCGCGTATTGGAGGCTGCCCAGAAGGTTGGGGTAGACGTCTTTGGCCACCCCGGTGAGAAAGGGCGAGGTCATGTGCGCGAGGCCGGCGAGAAAGCCCGGGTCCATGGGAAGTGACGACGGCTTAGAGTCGGACATGCCGTACTTGGCGAGTATGTCGCGCAGGTACTTGGACTGGTCCAGCGAGATGGTGCGTGTGGAGCGGTCGCGGGTAATGTGCATGCCGAGGAGTTTGGAGAGGTCGCCGAGGTCCTTGATCTTGAACCGTGCTCCGAGTTGAGCTTTGAACGATACGAGCCATGTGGCATCATTGCAGGCCGCGGGAATATCATCGACGTACATGACGATCATGGCGAAAACGTGGCCGGTGCAGTAGATGTAGATGCACGGGTCGGAGACGCATTGTTGCCATCCATGGTCGACGAGCCATGCACGAAGTAGCATGTTGAACTCGTGGGGGGACTGTTTGAGGCCGTAGAGGCAGCGCTTGAGGTGACACACTTTGGACGTGCCATCGTTGAAGCCGAGGGGCTGGCGGATGTAAACGTCTTCCAGGATGGGAGCGTATAGAAACGATGTGTCGATGTCAAGCTGGCAGAGTTCAAAGTCGCGAGCGGCTGCGATGGTCATGAAGAGACGCAGGTTGGCCAAGCGGATGACTGGGGAGAACGTCTATGTGTATTCCAGTCCAGCGCGTTGACTGCACCCCTTGGCGACGAACCGCGCTTTGAAGCGGGAGACGTCGCCGGCGGTATCCGATTTGACTTTGAAGATCCACATGCTGTTAACGACCATTCGGCCGGGTGGGAGGTCCACAAGATCCCACGTGCCGTTGGCGATGAGGGCGGAATATTCCTATTGCATTGCGGCTTGCCACTGGGGGGCTTGGGCGCTGTCTAGCGCAGCCCGGTAGGATTTCGGTTCCACACACTCCCGGGCGGAGAGGAGGGCGACGGCAGTAGGGGACATGCATGCAGGTGTGTGCGGGGGACCCGTGATAAGGTCGGGAACGTGAGGGTGTTCAAATATGTCCTCTTGAGCTTTGCCTTGTTAAGGATCACAACACGCCGTCACGAGGGTCGGGGGGTAGTCGGACAAGTGGGCAACCATATCGCCGTATCGAATGGGGTGTGAGCGGAGCCGAGCATGGCGAAGGGTTGCGGGGGGGGGAAGGGGCGTTGGTAACGTAAGGTCAATGGGATGGGATAGGGGTGAGGCGGCGGGAACGTCTGCCGAAGAGTCGGTGATGACCGAGTTGATTGAGGGTTGTGTGCCGAAGCCTGGGGTGTCTTCTTGAAAGACAGCATGGACGGAAGTGGTGATGCGACGCGTTTCCGGGTTGTAGACACGGTACCCGGGTGCGTCAGGGGGATAGTCCACCATGACGCCGCGAAATGCTTTCTCACTGAGTTTCCAACGTTGTTTGGCGGGCACCTTGGCGAAAACGGCGCAGCCAAAGACGCGGACCTTGGAGGCGTCGGGCACAGACGACGTAAGAAGTGTGAGGGGGACGTCACCATAGGGTCCGACTGAGCGGCTGTACGTGCGGTTGCGAAGGTACACAACAGTGCTGACATAGCACGACCACATGGAGTTGGGAACGGCCATGCTGTGGAGCATCGCCGACGCATTGTCCCGGATAGTGCGCCAAGGACGTTCGGCTTTGCCGAGCATGTGGTGGGCAAATGGGGCAGAGAATTAGACCCCGACGCCGAGGTGTGCGCACATCCGGCGAGTGACAGCAACTTCAATCGCATAGTCGGAGTCAAACTTGAGGGCTGGTGCGAACGCGCCCGACTAGGAGTGATGGCGGGCATGCAAGTGTTTGATGTCCAAGAGGGTTGTTTCAAACTCCGAACATGCGTCGTCTTTAGACTTAAGGAATCGCACCCACATGTAGTTGGTGTGGTGGTCGATGACGAGCAAGCAGTAGCGGAGGCCATGTGGGGAGGGGACATTGACTGGGCCCCAGAGATCAGCGGACAGGTTGAGGAGGGGGAGGGATGGTTTCGCGCAAGCGGCGGTGTTGCGCGGTGCAGCTGTGGCTTTGTGGAATAAGCAAGAGTCGCAATAAACTTTGTTTACCGAGCTAGGTAACACAGGGCTAGTCGGGACACCGTGAGTATGCTCGGCATGTAGGCTTTGCATGTTCAGGTGTCCAAACCGACGGTGCCACAATAGAGGGTCACACTGGGCACTAAGGGCAACCCGAGGTGAGGGGTCGGGTCCCGACGTTGCGGATTGGCTTGAAGGGAGCTCCGGCTGGTGGGGAAGGAGGTAGAGACCGTTTCCGGACGGTTCTAGCACACCCATGAC
This sequence comes from Tetraselmis chui, assembly GCA_026401115.1. Lineage (NCBI taxonomy): Eukaryota > Viridiplantae > Chlorophyta > Chlorodendrophyceae > Chlorodendrales > Chlorodendraceae > Tetraselmis > Tetraselmis chui. The sequence continues at coordinate 13,585 of JAPMLY010002075.1, forward strand.
TGTGGGTACCAAAAGCAGGCCAGTGTTAGAGTTAGAGGGGAAGATGAATTCACATCCGCTGTGCGTTTGCATCTAGCTGACACTAAGAAGTCTGCCGATACGCTGAGCGGAGCGAGATGATAGGTCGGGGGTGTAGAGTGCATACACAGTGCGGTGAATAAAGTGGCCATAGGCAAGTCTTACAGAAAACCGCACTGTGCCACTGCCCTTAATGTCAACGCCGACTCCTCCCACGCGAGAGGGAGCGGAGGGGGGTGTGAACTTTACGAAGTCATCTCGGAACGCGGTGAGGTTAATCGAGCAGGCGGAATCAACGACCCGGAACTGTGATAGGTTACGACCTGAGCGAGGGAAGAGGAGAATGCCACATAGCTGAAAGGGACACTCACCTCGTCGTCATCGTAATCATCCGCGCAGTCCTCGAGGGTGGGTAAGCTGTCGTTGTCATCGGCGGGGGCGTCGTCGGCAAGGACGTCGCTCAGCAGAGCAGAGTGAGCAGAGGTAGTGCCACCGGGGGCGCCTTACTTCTGGACGGTCATCTTACGCTTGGCGAGGTTCCACTTAAGGATAGCGTCATCCGGGGTAGTGCAAGCGGACATGGGGTGGTTTAGGCTGCCACAAATGCCACACTTCTTGGGTCGACTACCGCGAGGATTACGGTGTGGTTGGCCTCGACCGTTGTGCGAGCCGCGGCCCGCAGCGACGAACGCAAAGATGGGATGGGGTGATGCGACCGGAGCGGGTATGTCTGGGGCAGGGTCGTCGTCCATGTTGTGCGCGAGGTGGAGGATGTTGGCCATCACCTCATCAACCGACAGTAGGTAGTCTATGTCAAATGCGTTGATGACGCACTATTTCGCTTGACCGTGTGGGCCGCTGCTAGAAATACCGCGCGGCATGAGGAGACCGAGGTTGTGGGGGTGGATGGCAGCGGAGCCATCAACCATTTGGCACGTCTCGTTGTAGTCATCAAAGGTCTGGCGCGTGGAGTGGACATAGTCAATGAGTGACTGGTCAGGGCGCTGTCTGATCATCAGGTTCGCCAAGAGGGACATGGAGCGAGCAAAAGACCGACAATCGAGGCGTTCACACAGGATGTCCCACGCGGCAGCGGCGCAGTCGGAGCGGGCCGGAGAAACGCATTTCAACGCATGGTCAGCGCGCTGATTCGCGCTGGCTGCATGGAGGAGCAGCGTGTAGGCGTAGTGATGCGCTTGCTCGTCAAGCCAGACGCCGGAGTCGCGGATGGCCAGCTGCGGAATGAGATATGCGGCCTTGATGGAGAGGAAATTAAGGAAGGTCCTCTTCCACTGCTTGTCCGTGGTCGGGCCCATGACGGGGACCGACATCTTCATGGACCGGTTGAGGGGGTCCTTGTCGAAGCCGGGGGCTTCGTGTGCCGCTCGGCCGATGACTACCGGGTCAATGGTGGGGCGACGACCGCCACGGGTGGTGTGGTCGCCACGCTAGGTTGGGGGAGAATGCCGTCCATGGAAGCGAGGAGGTGGACCACCGGGAAAGGGAGAGCGGCCGGCCATGATATGCGGCGTGCCGTACGGGTGCGGGTGGCCACGGGAGGGGGGGACGAGGTGAGGGCGCGCCTCCGGGATGAGAGGTCCGGGGTTGTGAAGTGCATATCCAGCGGGGGGGTATGGTTTTAAATCGCAGTTTATACTAGCGATACCGCCGACTACAAGGTAAAAGTACTAAGTGTCTATAGAAACCTGCCTTCTGCGGAAGACATGTCGATCGCAGCTCGCCGAACTAGGTTTTCGCGCGTGAGTGACGTGACGCGGGGGCCCATAACCTATTGAACTATGCAAACACGGTTAGTGTGGAAGATAACTCACGCAAACGTAGTTACAGTCACAGTCACGCAAACAGGACAATCACAAAGACAACCAACCTACATGCGTGGTGTCGGGACAACATAAGTGTGTGAGCTGTAGACTAGCGACAGCTTTGTACCGAGTCAAACAGTTTATCGGTATGTCCGATCTAGACATGTACTAATCATATCTAGAGTAGCTTACAATACTTATCTGCAACTAATACTTATACGGTATTACTTACAACACTTTCCCCCTAGCTCCGGTACGACCGGAGTCGCACAGAAGCTGAGGTCATGCAAGTTCGCCTCGACCAGCTCAAGTTGACTAGCCTCACCGATCAGCGACCCCGCAGCGGCTGGAGCAGGCCGCGTATCGTGGAGACTAGCGGCACTTTTTTTTTCATATTGTATCCGAAAAAATACGTATAGATCAATAAATAAATAAATACCTAGCTACATGTATGTTTTAGACGGTATCGTTACTGCCAATGGAGAAGTTGGGAGTAGTGGTTCACGGCGTACTAAACCCATTTAGCATCGCAAAGACCTATAATAGATTCGATCGGGGGCGCCCAGAGACAGCAACCATTAACTCGGTATTGTTGTAAACAATTTCATTTCATTTCAATTTCATTTCATTTCATTTTATTTCATTTCATTTCATTTCATTTCATTTCATAGATAACGGGTAAGGCTAGGGATCGATGGTATCGTCGATATTTTACAAGCGCATTTCGCTGCGATTTCGGGTACATTTCGCATTCGGGGTCTCCGAAATCACCACGAAATACGTCGATATTGTCCGGATGATATTATCGATCCCTAGCCTTAATAACGGGTTCTTATCTCCGTGACACTTTTCAAGAGGGCAATGCTGGTGATGTGGCATGCATTCCTGTTCCTCGGGCTTAGGTTTTTTCCCCTTTTCTTCTTTTTGCTTGGTGGCCTCCACTGCTTTTTTCTTGTAAGAAAATTTTTAATTTCATAGATAACGACCGTCCCAGCCGCCTCCGGTCCGCCCCCATTCGCTACGGCGAACTCACGGCTCATCTGTCCTACCGCCTTCGAATGTTCGTTGCCACGTGCTGCGACCTTGAGGAAGGCAAAGCCACAGATACCATTGTCGCCAAGTCCGACATGGCGACACTCATCAATTGCCCCCCGAATCTCCCTGCGGGCGCGTCGACACCTGACATTGCCCTCCCGTCGGCTAGGAGGGACTGCGTCGAGCCGACTTGGTACCATGCCGCCCTCACCATCGCTCAAGCCTCTGACTGGCAAACTGCTATTCAAAAGAAGTATGACTCGTGCATGGACAATGACACGTGGGAACTTGTTGACATTCCCGCCGATCGCACGCTCGTTAATAGCATGTGGATTTACAAGATCAAGTCGGGCATTGAGGGTGCAATATCTCGCTTTAAGGCTTCCTTCGTGGCCAAGGGATGCAGTCAACGTGCGGGTCTTGACTACACGGAAACCTTCTCCCTGGTCATCAACATGGCCATTCTCCGCCTATTCCTCGCCATAGCTATCGCCATGGACCTCGACCTCTGTCAACTTGACATTGACACCGCGTTCATGTATGCCCCCATTACAGAAGATTTGATCCGCCAGCTACTCTGGTTTTCCGACGGCACGAGTAGGGTGTGCCACATCAAACGTTGCATGTACGGCCTCAAGCAATCCCCCGCAAAATTAACATGCTACTCCGGGACTTGCTTGTCAACATTGATTGGCAACACTGTTTCTCCGACTCGTGCATCTACATCTTCCGCACCGGCTCCGTCTTCGCGATGATTGCCATGTACGTGGATGACATCCCGACGGCGTGCAACGACACGACATGGTTAACCTCATTCAAGGCTCGCCTCGGCGCGCGATTCAAGATCAAGGATTTGGGCGCCTTATCCCGATTCCTCGGCATGCACATCACACGCGACTGATCTGCCCGCACTATGTCCTTGGACTTGTCACGGTACTTACGTGACATCTTGGACAAACACGGCATGACGGATTGCAAACCCTCACCACTCCCTCTGGATCCCCGCTTCGTGTCCAATAAGATGATAAGCCAATCAACAATAAAGAGGATTGTGTTGCTGATGGTAGCAAGTTGCTGAGCGTTAGATATCATCTAAAGGCTCAGAATCTATGTTGGCGTGTGCTCACCACAAGGTGAGTGCGTGTCCTGTGATAGGCAAGTGCTAGGCACTTGCTGAGGGTGAGATGACATGCAGTGTCACTCACCGAGTGTAAGCATTCCTTATTGCCCCCTCAACTTTGACAGGTTATGGGCCCTCTAGCTGCTAGTTGTTGGAGTCATTTGTCTTGACTGGAACCTAGAGCTTGCTTCTCGAAGAGTGGTAGACCTTTGTGGTGTCGCACGATACGTGAGGTGCGGCTGGCTCACAAAGTGGCTGGCTCTTGCTTGTGTTTGTAGCTTTACTTCGATACCCGGCTGGTAGCGACTTGTTTGTGTCGCTTGGAGCCGGCTTGAACCCCCGAACGCCGACTCGTGTGACGTGAAGATCGGCTTGCTTTCCTTTGTTATAGCTTGGCGCTTTCTGGAATTTTATTCGCTTCCGGAGCTTGTCACCCGCCAGTTTCTTTTCTCGTGAAAGCCTATAGTGGTCCGGCTGAATTTTTGGAAAGGCATCTTACCACAAGTGTACTAGCACTCATGTACGACGTCACTTGACCGACCTTCTGAGACTCGTTTCTGATTGCCTTGGCTGTATAGACTCCGGGAGTACAACTGCGTCTTCGGTCAGCCCTTTGTCGTCTCCTTTTCTGAGCCGTGTTGCCCGCCTCTTCACCGGTACTTGGTGCTTTTCTTGTTGGCATTTTCCTGATTTTCTGGTGCTCTTGCGAGCGCATCCGACGTACCTGCTATGGACTCCGTGAAACTACCCAAGTTCAGTGGGGAGAGACGAGATTTTGACGTGTGGAAGAAACGTTTCCGTGCATTTGGCTTGATGCAAAAGTGGGCTCCGGCTTTGTCGTCGGATGGTGCCGCTTCCTCTCAACAACAAGTCGACATGTACTCCACATTGATTCTTGCGCTGCCGGAGGACGACCTTTCCATTATCGAGAATGTTAGCGAGGATGACAAGACCTGCGGCCACACTGCATGGACTGCGTTAGTCAATCATTATGAGGACGATGGTATTTACCGGTGTACGGAACTATTGCAGGACTTGGAGACGCCGCAAGCGGACGGCGAGAGCGGCATTCAATACCTGAACCGGTTAGTTCGACTGCAACGACAGCTTGCCCGAGTTGGGGACGTCGTCCACGACCGGCGTATCATCATGTACTTGGTGAAGGGCCTGCGCAGCGAATACCACTCCATCACCGACACGTGGGACGTACACGACCTCAGCATGGATACCGTCAAGCGTGATCTTCGTCAAAAGGGCATGCGCATCGAGAGTCGTGCGCAATCACATACAACGGAGCCCCCAACGCCTACGGCTTTTGCAGCGTCTCATGATGACTCAACGACTGAACTTTTGAAGCGGCAAGTCTCCGAGCTCCAAGACCAACTGAAATCTCTTCAAGGAGCTGCGACTACTCGTCGTACCTCATATGGCAGAGGCGGAGCGAGAATTTTTCGTGGTGTTTGCTATGGCTGTGGTAAGAAGGGCCATCGCAGGTCCGAGTGCCCCGTCAACAACACCGGAGGTAACTCTGCGCAAGTGGACTCCCCGGTTGCTTTTCCGGCGGTCATGGACGTGACAGCCACCCCTGCGAGGCCATTCTCCGAGGCTCGACACATGTTCGAGCGCGATGGGGAAACGTGGATGTGGTTGGCCGACAGCGGCGCCAGCCATCACATGACTAGTGTGCGCCGTGACTTCTGTGAGTATCGAGCGCTCACCGACCGGCTTTGGGTGAAGGGTATCAGCGCCCGCGCTGTTGGAGTGGGCTCGGTCCGCATCATTGTGAAGGCTGAAGATGGAGAGGAGATTCCTGCCACGCTAAAGAATGTGCTCCACGTTCCTGAGCTATCCCGTCGTGCGTCGTGGTCTTACCATCGGCTTTTCAGCCTCACCCAAGCTCGGCGACAAGGTCATTCTGTGGTGTTAGCTGATCCCGTGGACCACCTTCGTCTTCATGCCGGTCATGGTGGTGGCGTGGTGGTTCCGTTGGAGCGCGCGCATTTATTGGTGTGGTTGCCGGCGCGGGTTGCTTCGTCGAATCCTACCGCTTCGGTCGCCACTGCGCCATCGGAAAAACGGTTGTGGCATTCCCGACTCGGTCACCTTGGCGAGTCGCAATTGGACGGGCTCTTGGCCACTCAGGTGGAGGGTGTGGCGTTTTCTGCGTCGGAGAAGTTGGGCTTCTGTGAGACGTGTGCTGTGTGTAAGTCGCACGTCCGCCGTATCTCTCGTGAGCCGGCTGACCGGAACGTTGGTGTCTTTGAGGTCCTCGGCTTAGACTTCTGCGGTCCTATGAGTGTTCCATCCTTGGGAGGACGGCGGTACAGCTTGTGTGCGGTTGATTTCCGGAGCCGTTTCATGCTGCATGATGCGGTCCGCTCCAAGGATGAGGCTCCCGCCTCGTTCCGTCGCATGTTGACTACCATCCGCTCTCTTGGGCACACGGTTCGTCGTCTTCGGGTGGACAATGACACGGTGTTCTTAGGTGCTGCCTTCCGAAACCTCTTGGATGAGTTCAACATCGCTGTGGAGATCACTGCCCCTTACGCGCATTGGCAACATGGCCGGATTGAGCGGCAGTGGGGGACATTGGTCCCGATGGCGCAGTCAATGATCCGGCAAGCCGCGCTGCCTAAATCGTATTGGGCTCTAGCGATGGCCGCTGCGGTGCATGTCCGCAATCGTGTGCATAGTAGCGGAGCCGGCGGTGTACCTTTCACCTTGGCGACCGGTAGACGAGCTGATTTGAGCTCCATGCGGGTCTTCGGCTGTCCGGCCTATGTCCACGTTGACAAGTCTCAACGCCGCAAACTTGACGATCGCGCGTGGAAGGGTGTCTTTGTGGGCTATGCTTCCGAATCACCTGCGTGGTTGGTGTACAATCCTGCTACTCGTCGGGTGGTGAGCAGCCGTAACGTGGTGTTCGATGAGGCTGCAGTCCTCTCCATGGGGGAGAGCAATGCGGAGCAACGCACTGATGATGAAGAGGACAGCATCCCGCGCACCATGTGTAGCGAAGAACGGGATACACCTTCGGGGGAGTCGCCGCTACGGGAGTCGCGGCAGCATTCCGGGTCGACGGAAGATGAACGGGACATGCATTCGGGGGAGACTCCACGTCCAAGGTATAATCTTCGATCCACTGCCGCACCACAGCAATGCGTACCCAGTCCAAGGTATAATCTCCGTTCAGCGGGCGCTTCGGGAGATGGATGGACTACGGGAAGTACCGCGGCTATTAAGTCAGCCAGCAGCCCGACCGTTCAAGAGCCGGTGTCATACAAGCAAGCGCTGAGGAGTCCCCAATCGGGGGAGTGGGAGGCAGCTATCAAGAGCGAGTACGACTCACTTGTATCTCGGAAAACCTGGACATTGGTCCCTTGTCCTGCCGGTCGCAAACTCGTAGATTCCAAGTGGGTGTTCAAGCTGAAGCGCGATGCCAATGGACAGATTGCAAGGTACAAAGCAAGACTTGTGGCTCGCGGGTTTACTCAGGAGAAGGGTGTGGACTACCACGAGACCTTCGCTCCCACAGTGAGGGTGATTTCTATTCGAACGTTGCTCGCGCTTGCTGCTTATAATGACGACATCAATGGAGAGGAGCGAGTGTGCTTGTTGAGGAAATCATTGTATGGCCTCAAGCAAGCTCCTAGGAACTGGAATAAGACCATCACAGCATGGCTAGAGGAGTATGGCTTTACCCAATCCGGCTCTACCCAAAAGGTGGATAACGGCATTTATGTCTTCATCAAGGAGGGTGAGCTTTATGTCTTGGCGTTGTACGTGGACGACAACATCATCGTCGGACCAGCGGGTAGCTTCATCGTTGGGTTCAAGTCGGCTTTCGGCGAAAGGTTCAACGTGCAAGACCTCGGTCCAATGTCTTGGTTGCTTGGCATGACAGTCGAGGGTGATCGTGGCAGCCGCACCATCAGGATTGGACAACAGTAATACGTCTTAGATATGTTGGAGCGCTTCAACATGATGGGCTGCAAGCCAGTGGGCTCACCTATGGCGGTCGATGCTTTGAGCAATTGTGTGGAGACGTCAACATCAAGGTTGCCTCCCGGTCTAGTGCCGCAACAGAGCTTGATCGGCAGCTTGTTGTACGCTTCCGTAAGCACACGGCCCGACATCACCATGGCTGTTAGCCGCCTTAGTAGGTACATGTCCGACCCCTCTCAGTCACATTGGGAGCAAGCCAAGAGGGTGCTCCGCTACCTCAAGGGGACCGCCGAGTCGGTGTTGATGTACGGTGGCGCACCCTCATCAAAGCTGGTAGGATGGTCAGATTCTGACTACGCGAGTGATATTGGCGAGCGCCGCTCTAGCACGGGGTATGTGTTCATGATCAACGGTGCAGCGGTGAGCTGGAAAAGTCAGCGGCAACAAACTGTGGCGTTGTCGACAGCGGAGGCAGAGTATATGGCGCTGACTGCGGCCACTCAGGAGGCGATGTTTTTGGAGCAACTACTCCACGAGTTTCACCAAGACTCCGGGTCTCCCATCACAATTCACGAAGACAATCAGAGTTGTATTGCACTCAGCAAGAATAGCATGACGACCGGACGCAGCAAGCACATGGACGTGAGGTACTACTTCTGTCGGGAGAAGGTGGAGAGCGGAGACATCGAGGTGCAATATTGTGCGACGGAGAACGTGCTTGCTGATGTGCTTACCAAGCCATTAGTGAGTGCAAGGCATGGCAAGTTGTGCAATGCCATCATGGGATTGCCTGCGTAGCAAGGGGGAGTGTTGCGAGACATGATTTTGTGTGGTAAACAAGTTGCTACACATCAATATTGGTCAAGTAGCAACGTGATAGTACGGCTGTGACTCAGCACAATACGATGATAAGCCAATCAATAATAAAGAGGATTAGGTTGCTGATGGTGGCAAGTTGCTGAGCGTTAGATATCGTCTAAAGGCTCAGAATATATGTTGGCGTGTGCTCACCACAAGGTGAGTGCGTGTCCTGTGATAGGCAAGTGCTAGGCACTTGCTGAGGGTGAGATGACATGCAGTGTCACTCACCGAGTGTAAGCATTCCTTATCGCCCCCTCAACTTTGACAAGGATCCTTGGCTCTGCTCATGCACATCCCACTGAGGTTCACCTCCAAGCCCTCAAAAAGGTGGCCCGCTACCTCAAAGGCACCATCCAACTGCGCATGATGTTGGGAGGGGGGGGCGATCACAGCCCCCAACTCAATGGCTTCGCCGACGCCTACTGCGCGAGCGACAGCAGAACAAGCAAGTCCCGCTCGGGCTACTTGTTCACACTCGGCTGAGGGCTTATCAGTTACAAGTCTAAGCAACATACATGCGTCGCGCAATCCACCTGCGAGGCGGAGTAATGCTCTTTAGCTGACGCCACCAAGGAGGGTCTACACCTTCGCTAACTCATGGGGGAGATCTTCAACGCCCCCATCACCATAACCACTATATGGAAGGACAACCAAAACACTATCGCTTACCCCCAAAACGCATTGGTCAGCGAGAAGACCAAACATATCGGCATGAAGTGGCACTTCAAGAAAGACCACGTGGAACGGGAAACAATCAGGCTACGGTATCTACCCATTGTCCAAATAATGGCAGACATGTTCACAAAACCATTACAAGGACCAGCACTCAGAAGACATCGAAGCGCGAGCATGGGAGACGCAGAGCCTAGGCAACGCTTTATCCCATAGCTACCTACATGGAGAGTGTTGTAAGAAATACCCACTTCTTATTAGTTACGGGTAGTTATTGTAAGCTTTTTTAGATTTGTATAGTACATGTCTAGATCGGACAATCCGATACACTGTTTGTTTTGGATACAGAGCTGTCGCGAGGCTACAACTCTCCATTTCCTTTGTCCCGACACAAAGCCTCGGACTGGTTGTCCATGTGATTGTCCTTCCGTGTGACTGTAATTGTAACTAAGTGTACTTTAGTTACCTTCCACTCTTACCGTGTATACATGGTTCAACTCATCCTAAATGATCTCGTGACCGACTAGCCTCATTTGGGACGTGCTATGAGCGCACCAACCCCATTTGACAACCATGGAGGCAGATGACCTTTCGAAAAGCGCCCTCTCGAGGATCCATAGGTCGAAAGCACCAAACGCAATCGTGGTGGCAAAGTGGTGAAGAGTCTTCTCGTGGTCAAGGTCGTGGCAATCGTGGTGGCAAATCTCGATTTACCAAGAACAATGGCCAAAATAATTTTAACGCAATCGCATGAGCTTCAACCCCTCGTGAACGTAAGCGACACCAAGAGGAGGGCAAAGAGCGGGCTGAGCCGGTAAAAAGGAGACTATATGGTCGCAAGGCTGGTCTTCGGACGAGTTGGCGCCGCTGGCTGCATTTTATTGCCGTCGTGAGATATTATCAACGACGGAGGTATCACCTTCGACACCTCCATCGATTTCAGTTGCTGCACATGCGTAGCAAGTCGCAGATTGTTGTCGTCAAAACAACCATAGAGACAATCGTAGACACGTAACCATACTCTTGATTGTTTGGAAATTTGTTGACTCTCTATTCGAACCTAAGCACGCACGATTCGATTTAACTTTTGAAGCATGTGCAGACGACGAGAGTCTCAACCCGCACGGTGACTTACCTGATTGCCTCCCGGGTGAATGTGTCATGGAGAGAGACGTACTTTTGGAGTGGGAATTTGCAGAGCATATGGCAGATCATTTTGAGAGTTGTCGGCGTACATCTCCCACACATACGATGAATGTGTTTGCTCTACCTAAGTGGGCTAAGTTTAACGACCTCTATCGACACTAGAACTTATACCAATAATTTTCTGCCAAGACATAGTTGTTTACTCGCCACTCGGTGGGCAACCCGACCAAGCACATGGTCGTTGCTCCTGCTCCTTGGACAGTTCAGCTACGGTTAGTCGACGTTGGTTGTCCGTTTTACGATCTAGCTCCGACAACAACATATGTTGAACCCTATCGCTACTTGTAACATCAAACGAGCCTACAACATTTATCGCTGTGCTACGACAACTTCCTCCGGACGCTTCCGCCCTATTGCTCTGTAACTTCGCCGAAGCCCCCCCGTTAATTCGACCCGAGCTGAAAGTGAAAACTTATGATGGCGGACAACAAATTTCTGGATTAGTTGACTGCGCTGCGATACTTGACTTTTCGTGTTAGGGAACTTCGTAAGACGCTTTTCACTGCCTGCGCATAAGTCTACGGTCAAGACCCAAGTTCGAATCCCCAACGGACAGCGTGTAAAGTCTTTGACGGTTTGCGAGGTAACTTTTGAGCCGGCTCGACTGTTAGTTTTGATGTTTTTCCACTACTTTTCCTTGTTAAATGTTTTAAGTTGGTTATAAACTTAAATTTGTGATGTCAACAACAGGCATATGGTAATATTACACGTTTGCGCATAGGTAGGTTTCAAAGCAATCAATGGCACTACAACAATCGATTCAGAGACAACAAGACTACGAGCACCAACGCCATCTGCAGCCGCGGCAACATTAGCAATGTGAGCACAAGAAGTATCAACCACAACAGAAATGGCAACAACAACAACAACAATAGCAAAACCAGTAAGAAAAGTACTGTAATATGAGCAACATAAGCTGCACTGCAGCATAAGGGAAACAAGTTGCATGAAGAAGTACAGCATCGGCATACCACAGTAGCAATAATTGCAGTAGTAGCTTGTCACAACAGCGTGAACAATTGCAACTGTAACAGCAAAGAACAAAATGAATTGCAGTGTAAGCAAAAAGTCATGCACAAGCAACAAAAGCATTCGCCACATCATTAGCACCACCAATAACGTCGTCACCAACAACATTACCAATGAAATAAGCTTGAGTTAAAAAAGCAAAAGCATGCGTAGCACCAGCTTTTGCAACATTCGCTGAAATGGCAGCGGCGAAAGTGTCATCAGCATGCATGCAACTGATCTCACAACACCATGAGAAAGCAGCATAAATAAAAGCACCAATACGTGCAAGTGTATCGACAACAGCAACGCACATCAGCGCACACAAAAGAACCATAGCATCACATGGAGTAGTAGCAACGCATGCAAGCTATAATAACAACACCAATAGCATCGACATGCAAAAGTATCAGCGATAACATAAGCAGCACCACCACCAAGCAACATGTAATACAACGTAACATCAATCGAATGCGATTAAGTGACATGCGTAAGGGACATGATGTCATGATACATGCAGTGACACAAACTAGAAGCACAGTGACGCAAAATTGTTGTTACAAGGCAATGTTGTTGATCCTTGATGTAGACTGAGGAGGTACACCCCCCACCCCACCAGCAATATTGACAAACTGTTGTTTATCACGAGCATAATCCGGCCGCGGGATGGGTCACGCTAACATAGCCCCTCGCCATCGCAGCCACCAACGCTAGCCGTCTCGCGCATGCAACATCGGCCAGTGGAAAATGAGAGACGTCCATTAATAGTTAGTCAGCCCGCTGCTCGTGCCAGCCCGCTAGATAGTGAAAAGAACTAGCATGGGAAGTGCATCCCTTTCACCGGTACGCTACCACTGCTCGACAAACTGACCCCTTGCCGACCCCTATCCGCGAGCTTGAGTCTAGAACTTCCACCACTGCAATGTAATCTCAACATACGGAATCATGTGAACAAAAACTCGGCCTAGCAGCGGGAGTAGGGATAAAACCTTGGCGGTGTCGATGAGAAGCGGGCGCATCCGACGCGGCATGTAACCGTGAAAACAAGTACAATCACTCGTCTTAGGACCCAGAAATGAAAACGAGAGGCCTAATCCGAAACGGTCCTCGGTGGTTTCCTTCACTTTAGCCTAAGGAAGCCGAAATGACCGTCGCGTCGGCATTCTTTCGAGTATCGACATAGCTACTTCTTGTTCGCGCACAAGTGGGTAGGTGGCGGGCAAAGCGAAAACTGCCGCACAATCGCGAGCTCGACCAAGCGGAACACGGGTAAACTAGATTATTACCAGTGCACCCGACACGACAACGCCCGACGACAAGTCGAGATATGTGCCTTTGGAAGCTCCCATACGAATTTCCGGGTTGCTCGCTAAGCCGTGAGGGTGTAATGGTGGACAGAGCAGAAGGGGGGAACGAGTGTTGAGTGGGAGTTCGCGCGAGAGCTGAAACCGCGTTGTTTATTCAAATCTGTCATATGCCAAAATATCCGGTACGGTTACATGGAAATATCGCTGTGGTGTGCCTAGCGATTGTGGGTAGTGGCAAGGTAAGGCAGGGTCGCCCTCGCCGGATCCAAAAGGCCGCAGGGGTACGTACATTATTCGAAATCCTCCTTGCACGGATTTCCGGCGGCGGCTAGTCTTGAGGATCTCCGCCGCTAGACTTCGCCGCTCCTCCCGTGGCGGCAGTCCTCCTCATTATTGGTGTCGTGCTTGCCACCCCCCCCCCCCCCCCTTGGGTCGGCTCGACGTTAACATGTTGGTCGACGAGCAGCGAGCGCCCTTATCTTGCGATGCTCCCCGGCTATCCTCCGCTAGCTCCAACACCCTCGACCCACCGTTGATCCGTATGTACCCTCCTCGTCAGAAATTGTTTCACAGATACCGCCCGCGCCTCCTTATCGGGAGAGGATCATAGATTATCATATCGCGAATAAACATGTCGGATGGGCCGAGCGGGAGAGCTTAGCGCCGGCAGTGTACATATAATACTTTTATAAGCCCTATGTACCGAAGCTTTCCGACACTTGTTGATCGCGCAGATCGCAGCTGCCGGATTCACCCCGCTTGGCCGCCAACCGTGCCAGGCTTGGCACGGCGAAACGGATCCTAGCGCCTACCACGTGGAGGTGAGGGTGAGTACCGAATGGCATGCGAGCGCAACCCCCTCCGAGGCCGCCCCCGCCGCTTCGCCGCTGGCGGGGGCCTAGCCCCGACACTTCCCCCGCTGATCCTTCCACTACTAGATAACCACCCAACACCACCCGCTCCACAAGCGGTCGCCTCGAATAATGCCCGCGCCTCAACTTCTACTCCAACACTTAGACGTTCTTGATTGCCTCGATTGTTCTTTATTCTAATTGGTCGCGACTATATCGAGCAGTGGAAGAGAGAGAGATTATTAAGGCACTCACTTAGCATGGCAATTAGAGCTAGCGATAGAACTGACTGTATGTCTTTTATTTCCGGGGTGATGTGAAATTATGTGGATTCGAAAAGGGGCATTTCCGCTGAACAATATTGATGCAGTGTATTCCATCTCTAGACGGTGACCAGTCATTGATTACACTACTCCATTTTGCGGTTTTGCGAGTTTAGTCCCTAGGAGTATCTAGGAATAGGGAACAAGGCGAGAATTTTGAATACAAAGTGAGCTACATGGCCTTTGCAAGAAGGGCCTAAGACACCAGCCGCACTGCACGAGCGTTACACATTGTGAATCGTTGTCATTCTCATTATCCAGTAAGATTCGTCGGGGGGGGGGGGGGGGGGGGGGGTCGCGTCCGGCTTCGAGAAAAGCGGCCTTCAATGGCATGGAGAGAAGGGTGCATGGAACATGAGTGCCCTCGAGTGCATTGAGAGACAAACATGGGAAGCCGACCCAGCGACCTTGCCGTGCAATGTCGCGAGCTACTACTCATTCCTGCCGCTCGGATAGGCCGGTAAACGCACTGACATGCCGGAGGAGCCAGTTACGAGCAGTCTTGCATGCAAAAGAGGGGGAGGCGACTCGTCATGAAGAAAGAGGCCGTGGAACCAAATGTTGGAGGGGGGTGGTGGAGTCGATCAATATATAGTTCACGCACAAGGAACATTGAGATGGGAAAGGATGTTACAATATTGTCTTGCGTTTGCATAGTGCTCTCAGGGACGGGGAGATAGAACGGGAAGGCCGAACGAGTTTACCGCATCCTTCACCTGCGCTAGAGGGGTCAGCGGCTGGAACGCATCCGCGATGCAGAATTGGGATTGGCCGGGCTTCGGCATGTCTTTGCGTCTCTTGGTGGCGGAGGTGTATACTTTTCCTATAAAAGCCCGTTATTGATGGCACGTATTTGATTACCCGCCACGCAGTGCCGCAATGACCATGCACTCAATTGGGGGATAAAAGTATGAGGTGCGAACAACGCGCTATGACGCGCTCTCCGCTGACATGCACATAAGTGTGCGCCGCCGGCGGGCGCCAGAAAATAGTTGTTTCTCAGTACTTTTCGCCGTCATTACTACCGGTTGTAAAGAAGCGAGCTCCGCGACACTACGCCTACCGAGCTACGCATAGAGGCAAGCGTAACGTGCACATGCACGGATTGCGGGCCGCAGAGTAATGACTCCGATTCCAACATGTATGCCTACTGTAACTACCGCCCCGGAGGGGGTGCGCTCGTAGGCTCATCGGAACTCACACCCACCCCCTCGTGGTGGGTGATGGTAACCCTATAGCCGTGCCATGCCTGGCACGGTTGGAAGCTAGGCGGGGTGAATCCGATAACTGCGATCCGCGGAATTAGTAGGAGCTGTCGGGAGGCCTCGGTTCGGAGGGCTTTCATCATAAATACCATATGTACACTACAAGCGCCGAGATCTTCCGCTCGGTCCATCCGATACGGTTTTCACAACTGAATACTTCTCAGATACCGTCCCATTGTGCGGGGAGTGGGCATGTATAGGTGAAGAGTTTTTGGGAGAGGAGGGTACGAACGGATCGGCGGTGGGTTGAGGGTGTTGTAGCTGGCCGGGAGAAACCGGGAAGCATCGCCAAGGAAGGGCGCTCTGTACTTGTCGACGAGCATGTTGACGTTGAGCCGGCCCAAGAGGGGGGGGGGGGGGGGCAGCACGAAACCAGCAACAAGGAGGACTGTCGCGATGGGAGGGGCGGCGATCCTCAAGATTAACCGCCGCCGGAAGTCTATGTATGGAGGGTTTCGAATAATTTCCGTACCCCCGAATAATGCCTTTTGGATCCAGCATTTGCAACCATGGCCTACCTTACCGCTACCCATTATCGCTAGGCATACATAATATTAGATAGTGCGAGCTCGGGTAAGTGCGGAGGCTCGCATTCGAAACAAGGTGTTCGGCGGACGCGCAAACAGTGATAGGAGGGTACGATCGTTCGCTGATTGCCCAACTAGAACTCGGGTACTAGTATGGAAAATGCCGAGGAAATGCCCCCCCCCCCCCCCCATGCCCTCGAGGTGCCGGGGGACCTCGACAAAGACGTGAGCTTCGACATGAGGAGTGGCAACAACATGGAGACGGAATGCGACTGCGGGATCGACAAACGACTACGTGATGAGGGGTTTCCACTAGCCTGTCCCCTCCTATCTCAGCCAAGACCGAAGTCACGAGGGAGCTAGATTAGACTCGCCCGTCACCCCTCTTGAACGCCGATCGCTCTAATCCGGTCGGCACCCCGGTTCGGCTGGAGCGAGCCGTGCATCGTGAAGACCGACCAGCAGTTTCATCCTGAATTTCTTGAAAAGTGGATTTATTTCTTGATGTGTTTGATTTGACTACAACATTCTTTCGGTTGTTGTTAGTGCTAAGGCGGGGAGACTGTGGCAATTACTACGGTTGCTTATAGTTTTTTACCTCCGATGATCGTCGGCGCACACACACCTGAGAGAAATGTGTCGATAGATATAATTATTAATCAAAGAGTGCCCGGGGAAATCGTCGTTCTTATTGTCGTAAATGGCAGAGTACTTGACGGCCGTTAGAAAGCAACCGGTCCAGTTTGCCGATATTCTTAAAATCCAATTTCAATTTCAATACTTTTTTCGTCGCATCATTTTCTCTCGACGCGCACGGATCGAGCCCGCTCGGAGGTTATGTACGTTTGGCCTCCCAAACAATGCGGGCTACCTTTCTCTCTCCTGCTACCAACAAGCTCAAGCGCATGCAAAACCTATACGTCCCCTACGTTATGATTAACCCGCTATCATCACGACCACACACCATCCGACGCGTCCTCGCCCCGTCCAGCACAACAAATTCGAAGTAGCCGCGCTCCCCACAGCAATTCTTGACGACACCCCTATCGCTATGGAAGAAAATAACCCTACTCAGCCGACCCCCCCCCCCCCACACACACAGACAGTCACACATACACGCAGCCTATTCCTCAATACGGACACCCCCCCTCCCAGGAATGGTATATCCTCACACACATAAAACGTCAACATCCTCCCCATAACAACACTCACTTCAAGGCCATGCACCCGATACCAAGCTCGAGAGCGCTCTTCGAGATGCTTTGCGATCGGCCTCACCAGAAACTCGACAACTCCTCCAACATGAGTACCCCTACCTCCACGCTATTGATAGCAACCCTCCCGCCTCGCCAAAAAAAATTGCCTCGCCCTGACCCCGATCCGACATCCTCTTCCTATTGCCAAAGCAGTTGTGCGGGTATCACATATCGAGGGTTTACTAGACCCACGCGAATATGTAGTTGATTTTGGAACCCTAAAACCTTATGTTGGTTGTACGAGGGCATGGATGATGATTGACGCAAAAACCGACCGGTAGGCTTAAGTTATTCACACGAAGTTAGGCGGAGGGCATTATTTGCAACCTAGTTTGCCTCAATCTGACATTATAAGTCAAAATCAGGGTATTTATTGCCTCCCAATTTGTCGGTTTTCGGCCCAAATCCCAACTACGTCAAGCATCTTACCGGCACATCCCATCACATCCACGGCTTCCCACGTTTGTGGAAGATATTATGCTGGATAAAAAAACCCACGTGTTGTGTCGCCAAATTAGGCAGTATTCACCACCTACTAAAGTGTAGAAAATCAAAATTCCGGGGCGCCAGAATCACGGTATGCCCAAACATCGGGGCTAGGCCACAAATCCTAATACGTCGGTAGTAGCCGGGGAGGGCCTCATTTGCGACTCGCTTCCCCCTTAACTTCACCGTCATCACAAGTTTCGGTCCGCCTTTTCAACGAGCAAAAGTATAGTTAAACCCTACACACTCTAAATGATGAACACCCTCCCTACGCGAAAAACCTTATTTGACTAGTAACGGACTTTACGGGAAGAGTGTAACTGGGTCTCCTTGCCCGGGGAGTCCGCAACGAGGTCGCCGAAGAAGTCGAGGAGGCCGCGGCAGAGCGTCTAGGCGGACTCCTCTTTATTGAACGGGGAAAGTTCCGGAAAACGGACTACCGAACGGAGCGGGCGAAGTACATAGGGGGTCGCTGCTCAATTTTTTGTGTTTTTTGGTGGAGGGAGAGGTTTATGGAGCGAGGGTCCGCGTGGGGGTGGATTAGACGAGGGCCGCTGGGCAGCCATGGTTGTTACTTGATGATGAAAATCAGAAAGAAACGCTTTTCTGCCGCAAACGACCTGAGTTGGAACGCTTTCTTCATGGTCGTAACGGCCTTGATGAACAACGGTAATGATTCCATGTTCTCTATGAGGGCGAGTTCAAGACACGAGTTGTGAATTGGGGGGGGGGGAGGGCACGCATGCGTGCCATGATGACATGTGACCGGCGAGATCGGTGTAGGCTCTCGCACGCACATGTTAGGCGGGGGGCGCCCGGGAGGTGTTTCAGTTTATCAAGGTGTCATACCGACATATCCGCACCTCTTAGCCACAGCGACCCGTACAATACATCATTTCCGTCAATCACGCCTAGCAGTGGCCAATACACCCGGGCGGTAGAATCCAAAGTACCAGAGAAGATAATGCGTTTTGATATTCGTTCCATGTCTCTCGGTGTCGGACCGAAGTGCAGATACGGGTTGACCACACTTTCACCAAACAAAAGTTTCTGCCGGCTCTACCACCACCCACTCACGCCACCATAACGTCTTTCCCCCAACACATGACGTTCTCGCAATGGATGGCAAAAAATGCCTATCCCAAGTAAGCAAGCCCCTCGTCGGTCTTCTCTTCGTCTTGTGGCGTAATGACTCCGCACCGGACCTGAATTCTTTAACACAATGGCATGTCTGTTCTACGGTGTTGTTTCTTTGTTTGGTTTTAGCCGATGGCCCACCTATCCCCCACGGTATGAACATTGGAGCTACTATCTCGAAACGCCTCGCCTCTAGGTATGTATATGGCGTAACTACTCAAGTTGTGTGTATTTCGCTTCGCAAGTCACCGAAAGCTGCGTAGCCTTAGTGAGCTATCAAGTCGGTAGTCTCAACAAGTTGTTGTGCCGGAATTTGCCTCGGTGATGCCCTCACGGCATGTAGTGGGGCTTTTGTAGGTAACCGAACCCCTCTCAATTTTCCACCCATAACAGTTTTCTTTCATAATAGGGAACCTTTGCAACCCGTAAGACTGTTGATATAGTGTGTCGTGATGCTTCCCTGCTTGTCGGCGACTTGCATTGGTTTCTCACAAGCTTATCGACGCGCAAATCCATTCGACGTCGTCCTTCACAAGAAATATATATTTTTGTGTGTTTGCAAAATATCTAGCTAGGGCGGAGGAAGCGATGTAAACATCTCTCGAACGGTTCTATTGGTTCGATGGGAGCGGGTCGTGGGTCGCAAGGCATAGGAGCCGCTTTCATATTGCATTCGTGACAAGTGGATCTATTGTTATCTGCCTTTTTGATTACAATATTATTCTTGTTGTTGCTATTAATATTGTTGATTATAACTTTATTACCCCCCAGGAACGTCGACACACATTGAAACTGGGTAAATATTATTGTTACAAGGAAACCAAGATGAGCACGGACATGGAAAATGGGAGGGGAAACAAAAGGGCAAGAGTGAAAAGATGATCACGGAATCCAAAACACGGCAAAAGGAAGCGTAACATTGTGCACAAACCTAGCAGATTAAACTAAGGAAACTCCTAGGTCACGCCGAGAATGCAACACATGGAAGCGACAAGCGGCGCCTCACGCGCCGCTCGAAGAAGCGCAGGGACGCTGGCGGCCCATGGCGCGGGTGAAGAGCGCCGTGGCGGAAGAGGGCATCCCAGCCGAGGAAGAAACGGCCTCCACGCCGTCTGCGGCGGCGGACAAACCGCGCAAGACATTGTCCGCGTGAGCAACATGGACGGCGAGAGAGACCTTTCGGCGCCAAGAGGCCAACAACTTGCCCACATGCATCCCTTAAGAGGCGAATGCCTGCTTGGCTAGCTCCGTCAAGAAAGCCGTGGCGTGGCCGCCGAGAGTACCAAATTCCGTGACTGCAAAGGGAATGAAGCGGATGTCGGGGCGACTCCTCACCCCCTCCGAGTACTTCTCGAACTTGGTGTTCTCAGCATGGCGGAGAGCGACTTCGGGAGACCGGGGGCTAGAAACGCCGAACAAACCGGAAACTACGGCATCAAGGGCAAGTTTTGAGCCTCGGATGCCGTGATAGTGCAAGACACCCACATCCGCGGGGAGGCCTTCATTGCCGTTGGGGAGTTGAACAAACGTCGTGGAATCTGTGAGAACCTCGACGCCAACCCCGAGTGCGCCACGAACCTCGGAGATGATCTCCGCAAGCGCCATCACTAACCAAGAGTGAGCGGTGTGGACCAAAGCATGTCCGTCCCATCGAGCCAAATGGTCGGCAACAACAGTGGCCCACGCATCGCCCGACATGTCAACACCCGCCGACGAGAACGCACCCCGCATAGCGTGAACCGAGAGATTGCCAGAAGCACAAATCAGTGGGGGAGCATGGAATAGAGAGGATGCGGGATGAGGGTATGCCGAAGATGCGATATACCGCGACACGGGAAACTGCGTCGTAGTGTTGAGGGAACTTGTCACGGAGCTCGCCCAAGCGACCCAAAGTAGGCGGGTCCGAAGTCAAAAACGCAAGGGCGCCGTGGCCGAGACGAGATACAAAACGCCTAGACTCCGGCCGAGCGCAGTTGGAAAACGTGGGAGCGAAGTTCGCGAAGCGAAGCAACCTGACGCGCTCACTGATATCGGCTTGTAGCTTTGGAAAGATGTCCGTGGCAAACGCAGAAAGGGGTACGAGCGAGGGTAGGCCATCAATGGACCGAGCAATGTGCTCGTTGTTTGATCGGGCTTCGGCTACGCAGCCTGCGCGAGCCACCGTTGGACGTTGCGGGGGAAGCAGCGCTCAGGCTGTGGTGATCAAGGGTTCGGACTCGGCGAGAGCGTGAGAACCGCACGCGGCATCTAAGCGCGCTCACGACGAAGCGAGTTCTAACGACCACATAGGTTCGTTGTCGCCGTCGTCTCCGTCCGGTGTGCCATGCCTTCGGGACACCGCGGTGGTGATAGCAGTCGCTAACCGTCCATACATGGTCGGCACCATCGGAACCTCGTCTTGGGAATCCCCGCCCACGCGAGCATCTTGTGCTCCAAGGAAACGGATAGATGAGCCCACTACCAAACCGGCTGCTCCGATGTGCGCCGCATCCGCCAAGGCAACCAAGTCCCCCACCCCCATGCCTTTGAAGCGTATGGGAAGAGATATCTCGGAGCGAGTGTTGTGGGGTATGCGCGCTCGAGGAAGGTCACAACAATGTCACTGTAGCCCATTGAAGATGGGTGTGTCGATAGGTGATCTTCTTGGTCGAAGAGTACCCAAACCAATCGTTATTCCTAAGTGACCCAGATGACATAGTATTGTATGGCCGTTCGACAACAATCGGTCTAGTTGGCCGATATTGTTGTAGATATTTTCATTTTCATTTCCGACAAAATCGTCGTGCATCACTATTCGTCCTTATCTCGCATCAACTTAAAACCAATGAATGACTACTAACTGCTCGTTTGTCGGCTCCATAACTTATACCGTTGGATGGCAATCCCCATATCTGGGTGTCGCCGTACTTGACATCGTGAGGGGCACGTGCTCGTACTAGCTTATCTATAACATATTGCATGTCAAGACTTTTTAGGGGAGGTATGCACACGTCAGATACAGTCAGAATTTTTTGGGGGAAGAACACATATGTTTTGGGAGGAAGTATAGGATATGCTTCCCGTTCCTATTATCTGTTCCACGGGCATGTTGTTCTTCTTGTAATTCAGTTATATTCCACGGGCATGTGGCGTGGGTTTATTTTCCTCCTTATTTTTTGTTTTATGATCGGTGGTTTCCACTCCTATTTCTTGTAAGAAATTTTTTAATCTCTGCTTCCCGTGTTACAAGAGTCAGACGACACGGTACTGCTACAGGTATTCTTCCGTAGTTGCTCCTGTTGCTTATCCTTCGCACCCAGGCCGACTAATAGCCCTTTCGCATAGCGAGACATGATCACACGGTCGGGCATCGGAGGCAAGCACATAATTCTCATAGTCCACACTACGCGGGGAGTGATAACGTGCGCGAGGCAATACACAATACCGCACTCTAGGAACGAGCACGTGCTGCCCTGATTTCTATCGGTCGCAAGACTTCCAGGGTAACCGCGACCGCGTTGCTTCGAAGTGCCCCGTTCTGATCACGGGAGAAGACAACTTGGGAGGGGGGGGGGGGCAGCTTGCGTTCTTGATTAAGTCCAATTCTAAGATTGCCTTTGAATCCGCGCCTGAAATTGCGATGACGCGCAGGTGTATTCTGTTTTCCTCGCCATGCGCGTATCGTTAGGTCCGACGGCGGGGGTTAAGGAGCCGGCGGTGCTACCGGGCATAAGAGAATTATTGCCGAAATACAAGGCCAGCCCCCCTCCTCCTTCACAAAATGAAATCATGTACAGACGTGAACGGCGATTGAGGGGTCTAGCAGTCGCTGGTGTTGTTGTCAGCTCTTGACTTCACTGGCTAAAGATCTAAAGTATGCGGTGCAGGGGGTGCTGCTGGATCAGTTCGGAGTTCTGCACGACGGGAGGGCGCCCTACCCCGATGCCATCGCCGCCGTGCGACACATGTCGGAAGCAGGACAGCAGTTGCTCGTATTGAGCAACAGCTCCAGACGTGCGTATTCGAGCACACCGCCCCCCACCTCGGTGCCATGAAAGCCGTGGACGCTGTTTTATGCTGCTGGAACTATCGTGTTTTGCTTAAATGTTCTCAGAGATATAGTCTTCCATCGTCTGTTTTTTCTCTGTCGTCTTATGTTATTTTTCGTTCTTATGTTTTACGCCACTACGGTGCCTTTTCTTGCGTTACTTAAATGTTTTACATGAAATTTGTATTTTCCGCCGTTATTTATTTATTTGCCTGTACATAGATAGGCTCCAACGGCGCGCTGGGTAAGCTCGCCAAGATGGGCTTCCCGGAGTCTGCGTTTGTAGGTGCAGTTACCTCTGGGGAGATGACACATCAGGCGCTATCCACCCGGCCGTCACCCTGGTGGCAGGCGCTGGGCAACCGGTGCCTTCACATCACCTGGGATGGACGGGGAGCCATCTCGCTGGCTGGGCTCGGCCTCGAGGTAACCGGCCCCAAACTCACCGGGCGATTGTGTAGAAATTAACGAGGCTAGAAGTTTTTGGTTGTAAACGCACCGGAGAAAACTCCATTGCTGATCCAATAAATTCTTTTCAAACGTTCGGGTACCCGTACCCTGTTTCAATTTAGAAAATGTTATATTTGGTACGTGCATTTAGATTCTTATATTACTTACAAAACACATTTCTTCACTTTCATGCCATTGCCATTTGCATTGCGCATGTTTTGAACAATCCACTCTGCCACTCTGTATGGACAGACGACCTCCTCCCCGGGGGAGGCCGGTTTTGTGTTGGCCCACGGGACGGAGGCTATCGGCCAGGGCGACGCCCAATCGCCCGTACCGACGTCCCTGGAAGGGCTGAAAACGATGCTGCGCGAGTGCGCACAGTCCGAGAGCAGCATTCCCATGATAGTGGCCAACCCTGACATCGTGACAGTGAGTGGAAAGGACCTGATCACCATGCCTGGAACGCTGGCCAAGTGGTATCGTGAATTTGGGGGCGAGGTGCGTTGTCCTTTACCCGCAATCTTAATGTAACATTCAATGAACAATTATTGAAATATTGATATATTTCTCAATTTAATGTACTTTTCAATGCGTAATGATGTCGACTGTGGCGTCCGTTTTTGCAACGGATTCTAGGTGCACCTGATGGGGAAGCCCGCAAAGGTGATATACGATGGCGCGATGGAGGTGTTGGGACTTCACACGACCGACATCCTCGCCGTTGGGGACTCGTTAGAGCACGACATCGCAGGTGCACATCCGTTCCTCCTCACCCAGGTCCTCCCCCACCGAATCATTCATGGGACCCTCTCACATGTAAAATGCGGAATGCTGTTTTTTGCCTCACGCGTTTGTGCGCCGTGCTTCATCGCGCAGGGGCGCAATCCGCCGGCATCGCCTCCGCTTTCATATGCGACGGTATTCATTCGAAAGAGACGCTGACGGTCGATGGTCAGGTGGACATGGAGGGCGTCATGCGACTGTGCGATCAGTTTGGCGCCTGGCCTGACTTTGTAATGCCTCGCCTTATATACTAGAACACATGCATCACAGTGTGGTGTGGCGCAGTCGCGTGGTCAATCTCAATTGTTGCCCCATTCAATGTTATGAATCACACATTCTCATCGTTTTACTTATGACCGAGCCTTGTATAGGCTTCAAATCGCAAAGTTACAATGGCTGCTTTTGTAAAGGATTAAGGGGTCCAAACATGAGAAACCCCTTTTATCAGCTCCAAATTTTAAGGGGTCAGAGTTGTATATTACGGGCATGTGTCAGAGTAGACTGAATGACAAACACAGGTTCTTGAATTAATCAAACGCTAACTCTTCTACTGTTGAGGCGCAATTGGTACTGTGAATCTATCAAGCTATCATAACGGGTATTGGCAACGATGTCCATGTCATGTGCCGTGCCTTTGACAGGGTGGGAGGGCGTGACAC
Organism: Tetraselmis chui; assembly: GCA_026401115.1. Lineage (NCBI taxonomy): Eukaryota > Viridiplantae > Chlorophyta > Chlorodendrophyceae > Chlorodendrales > Chlorodendraceae > Tetraselmis > Tetraselmis chui. The sequence continues at coordinate 38,347 of JAPMLY010002075.1, forward strand.
ATGCGGCGAGACTCTCCTGATATATTTATAAAGAAAAAGCCTTGCCTTGCCGGTACCACCAACAAAGGCGGTGGTCAACCAAATAGCCGAGAATTCATGCGCAGTCTTTGCATCCGATGGGCGTGTGCGTTTATCATGGTGCCTGGCTGAGTAAATAAGTAATAGTATACATTGCGACTTTGGTCGCACGACCAGTGGATGTGGGCAGCAGGTGGGAGGGTGGAGTGGTAAGATAAAAGTATTTCTCTCAATGCAATTGCAGACGTGTTTGTGCAATTGACGCATAGATTAGACGATGGAATGCATCCACGCTTGGTAGTCTATGTATGCAGGTGCACTTGAAGTGTTTATTCGCACATGTCATTTTGTGGACTGTAGTGTCGATTATACATTTTAGTGTAACTCCAGCAATCAACCCTCTTGATTGGCGCGGTGCATTGAGTCGTATATGTGTAAAGGTTTTTTCAAAATGTGATAATGCTGATATGATAATTGTAAGTAATTATCCTTTTAGTTACATCTTGCGACCAGATGAACCCGCACAGTTTTTGGTACGGGTACTTCGAAAAGTTCTACTTTGGCTGTACTGTATATGAACTTACAGTTGAGATGATTGTTATTTATATACCACAGCGGTAAGGACAGCAGCACTACGTAGCAGTACAACCGAAAGCCATCTTTATTCGTGGGTGCAGCCAACGATGCATCTAGCGCACCACGATCAAAGAGTCAGCCCACGGACTACAAAGCTTTTGACAAAAAGCCACTCAGAACCGCCGCCACATCCTCCACCGCCGCCGCGTATCCCATAGTTTTTCAGCTCCGCAAAGCAGTTGACTTGGGCACGCGCCGGCATGGCTGCAACTTCAGCGTTTCTGCGCCGCTGCCCGTATCAGTACCTGATCCGGCAAGGTAGCCAGCTCAATGCACGGCAGGTCGCCCCTCTCGCACCCTCTCCCCATCGACGCGACGCCCTCCCCACAGCATTTCCTTCACTGTCTCCACCTCTTATCGCCAGATTTGCGGACCGTGCAGGTACTTTGCCATGCCTCCGCCCCGCCCGTGTTTTGAACGTCCGTACAATAAAAGGCACCGCCACATGAAACTGTTAGGCTGCCGTTTTCGCAATCGCCGACTGACGTTTCCCCGTGTCTGCGTGTCAACTGGACGGTACGGGATAGTTTCCACTGTGGCGCGGGGTCGTCAACTCAGCGACGGTGGCGGCGGAGGGGAGACTCCGGACTGGAAGGAGTATAGTCTCACGGGCAGCGGTAGCAGAAACAGTTGCGTGGTGATGACGGAGGACGGGTTCGAGCTGACCACGGATACGCCGAAGTCGATGGGCGGCACCAACAACTCGGCGCAGCCGGTTTACCACCTCCTCGCCGCACTCGTGGGCTGCGAGACGGCGACAGCGCACTTCGTGGCTCGACAGATGCGGATCCGGATCCGAGGGGTCGCGTTCGACATCAAGGCGCGGCGTGACCAGCGGGGGGCCATCCACCTGCCACTCAACGCTATCGACGACTTTCCGGTGCCCTCTTATTTACAGGTCCGACGCCCGTTGCCGACTCGTCGCTTCTTTCGCCGTCCTACACTCCCCCCCCCCCCCCCCCCCCCCACCCCCTTTCCAGGACTTAATCGATGTCGCGCACCTGTAGTTAGTTATATCCGGCACTCGTATCAGAGCAGCTGAAGTGTGTTTCATTATACGATGATTTTTTCTGAGTTTTAGGAGGAATGTGACTGTGAGGATATTTTAGGGCTGTGTTTATTTACCCTATTTTCGTGGCTGTTGTTCATGCTGGGACTCACAGCGGCAGTGTTAATGCAAGTATGCAATATGACACGCCTTCCATCACCTGCCACTTTCATAGGTATGTATCAGGGCAAGCAGTCAACCCCGACCCGCCGTTTCCCGTTGTGCACTCGAAATAAACTTTCTTCAAGTAACTTTACCTCATCTTTGAAAAGCTTTAAGATTGTTTTAGTCATAGATAGATAGGAACCAGATATACATCACATGCTTGAGTGTACTTCCGCTTGAATGACATTTATATGAGTATCGCATGATTTTAGCGCGCCTCGCTGCCGATGGATAGCTCTTGCACATTTTCTAAACCCTGAAAACCCTAATGATTGTTTGGGTGCAGGTGGTGGAGGGGCAGGCGGCGGTGGACACGGACGCAAGCCAGGAGCAGATCGATGAGCTGGCGCACCAAGTGCACCGCCGCTGCCCCATCGCCTCCATGCTCATCGCCTCCGGCTGCAGGTTGGACATTCGATGGGTGAAGGCCACCTCCAACTGAGTCATCGCCAATAATGCCATAATGGCAATTCAACCGGAAATACCCTTTATCGCGGCCAGCAAAGGCACTCAACCCTTCTGTCTCCACCTCCTGCACAGACCGCCCCTGTGGAGCTGGGCATTGTCTTTTCACTAACACGATTATTTCAGCGGAAGTTGATCTTCTTCTAGATAATGCACTTCGGATTGAAAATCATGCAGATAACCTAATAAAACCCTAAACTTCCTGTGAGCCCACGCAACATAATGTTCACAATCATCTACGGAGCGAGGGGCATGAATCACGTACACCCGTTCCCCACTGCGTTTCGGATGAGACTCTCCATTTTTGGTTTGTGTAAAGACGTTGTTGGCTGCGGATATCATTTGCGCGCTGAATTATTGTGACATCCCAAACAAAGAAAAAGCATATGGTTACAAGAGAAAGCATATTCAACGCTCAATTATTTGTTACGCACAATTGTAAAAACAACGATCGTGCCACATCCCACTTTGTGTTTAATTTGCTAAAACTTGACCTAGTGTCCGGTATCATTAACTCGATTGCACTAGAAATAAGACATCATGATTTGGAAAATACGCATTAATTAACGAAGTATCACAATTTTCTCGGTTGAGAGTAAGTTGGTAGTAGATTTAGCTTTCTTTTCACGTACTGCGCACGGAAACAGGTGGATTCGACTTTAACTACTGCGCATCGCTGGGAGGGGCAGAGTACAAGCGCATTTCAAAGAATTGTTTACAAACGCAGTTGATATAGAATGGGGACCAAAATTTCAATAAAATGAAATAAAATATCATGGAAAAGGTATTTAGGCACAACAACGGGATTGGCTAGTGATGGTATATGATGCGACGACGCTGGAGGGGTACATCAGCCCCTTGAAAAATATGGTGAATTCTTTCTGAAATGTTCAGTTATGAGTGCCGGAAAATTGGCAGTGAAAAGTTTTCGGAAATTACTTCTTTGGTTTTTTAATAACCTTCCACGAGTCAGCTTTAAATCAAATTCAATCAATTCCGGAAATTTTCACGAGTACACAAAACACCTCAACGACGGGGTTGCACGCCCCTTTCGCCCTTGCCATCCAATTTGATGCACGTAGTCGCAAAATGAGCGTCCACTGTGCGTCGGTGCGTTGCATGAAATGGCAACGTCAGCTCGGCGACCCGCCCAGTTCGGTCACCTTGAACAAAAACCCCTTGAACGCGTCGTCCCCAAACGGAATCCTGGGCTCGAGGCCGAGATCCATCCCGATGCGGTGCGCACAAAAGGTGCCCGACAGCGCAACCGCATTGACTCCCTGTCACACAGACAGACGGACAATAGGACACGCAGCTGAAATGCTGTGAGGGGAGAAATGGTAATTCTGAGTGACAAAATTAAATATTCTGAAAAGAAAACACACGCCGTAGACATATCAAAGGCATGCGACACCATCTACATTCGAACAAATTAAGTACATTGGACAATTGATGTTGCAAATGTTTGCTTAGCTGTGATTCGATTCCGTAGCAAAGTGCAGAAAAAAAACTTTTCAGATGTATATTTTCACTCTCGTCACTTGTTTCTGAAAACATTCAGAAAGCACTGTTAAAAATAAGTTGTGTCACGGCTTACAGAAATGTATAAAATTCGAAACACGTCAATTTCAATGCAATCAAGATCCCGTGATACTCAGGTACCAATCTGTTACATGTGGCGGTACAAATACCACCATTGTTTATAATTTTATTCACTTATTGTAGTGCTTACATTTCCTCCTCGCTGTAGTGAGAACTACAGCGATTAAGAATAATGGGATTATTTGTGCGGGCAAGTGTCGGATAGATGCGGAGGTATGGGGGCGGCTGACCTGTCCAGGGAAAGTGGAATCGCCGCAGCAGTACAGACCGTCGATCTCAGTCCGGCTGAGTGGCATGCCCAGCATGCCGTTGAGGCGCTTGGCGGGGATGGGGCCGTAGGTGCCGTCCTCGCGGGCCAGGAATCGACGGTGCGTCCTTGGCGACCCCACCTCCCTGCGAAAGCGACATGCATACAGGATTTGGTAACGGGTACAATCCGGCTGCCGTTGCCTGAATGAATTGACAAACACTTACACAAAATAAGCACACACACACACACACACACACACACATTCATTGCCGATAGTACTTTTTTATACGGACTCCGGGAAAAGTGCAACAGAATTCGTATCGTGCAATGTAATACATGTTTGAAATATTCTAATCAAATTAGGCGATTAAGTTTTCATTTCTTGTTTCCGGTGGCGGTCTTTCTTGAAAAAAGGGTGTGTGTGTGTGTGTGTGTGTGTGTGTGTGTGTGTGTGTGTGTGCGTGGGTGTGTGTGTCTGAGCGTACTGCAGCCCGTATTATGGGTGATATAACCAAGACTCCCCCGGCGGAACTCTACGGGTACTGCAAATTATGCGACGTCCTATACATTCCCCAAACAAAGGAATCGCTCAATCGACAACTATTTGTTAGTTCATTTATACAGAGAGAGGAGCGGAGAGGATCTACACTCTTCCCATAAAGTCCGTTACTAGCGGCACGCATTTAATTACCCGCCACGCACAGCCGCGATGGCCATGCAATTCGATTGGGGGGTAGAGTAATGACTTTCGAACAACACACCACGGCGCGTTGTTCACTGACGTGAGCACCTCTATCGGCACGCTCCGATTATTGTGGGCACACACGTTGGATTTGCGGCCGAAATTTTGCAAGCCGAAATTTGTGGATGTGCAGGTTATGCACGCCTCTCTGCGTGGCTCGGTGCACGTAGTGTCGCGATAAGCCGGGAGACTACTCGACATTGGGCTTTCAGCATGTTTGCGCAATTGCACGAGTATCCGCCGAGTGTGTTGCGCCCGGCCGCCTACACAGCGGCAATACCGGGGATGGCATATCGTGTGCACCAGGTTTTCTGGCCAAGTGCCCGAAAATACAGCCAAGGAGCACGGGCTAGGGACCTATTGGGCTTGAGGGACGGTTGACTTGGAGTGTAAGCACCCTAGCGCGCGGATCGCTGGCCTTTCAAGCTTTCGCATCGCCGGGCGTGAAATATGGCGGGGAGCTTTCAAAGTACCCTAGCACGGGCCTTGGTTTGGCATGCGGCAAATGGCACGGCACCATGCCAACATGGGGGATGAAATGGGTGATGCCGTGAATAGACGAAATATAGAGCGCTGATTGTTGAGCGTATTGGCGGAGCGGGTGTGCGGGTATTACCTGTCCAATGGTTGCTAGCCCCACGCGAATGTGGCAGATTTTGAAACCCTAAAAACTTTAGTTGGCTGTACGAGGGGCTGGATGGCATCGGACGGCGGATTTGACGTTGAATACTTATATTTACTTGGGGTAGGGCTTCCATTTGCAACTTGGTTTGCTCGAATCGGACACCGTACGGCAAAGTTAGGCTTTTTTAAGCCTCCCAAGCTGTGGGTTTCCGGCCCCTATCCCACCCACGTCAAGCATCTTAACGGCACATGCCATCACACCCACGTCTTCCCATGTTTGCGGACAACATGCTGGGATCATAAAATCCGCGTGTTGTGTCGCCGATTTCGGGAATTTTCACGAGCCAAAGTGTGGCAAATCCGAATTCCGGGGCGCCCGAATCAGGGTATGCCCCGAAATCGGGGTTGACCCGCAAACCCTAATACGTCAGTTCGTAGCCGTGACGGGCCCCATTTGTGCCCCGCTTCCCCCTTTACTTCACCGTCAGCACAAGTTTCGGTCCGCCTTTTCAACGAGCTTAAGTACAGTTAAAACCCTAGAAACCCTTCATGATAAACACCCGCCCTACGCGAAAGGCCCTATTTCACTAGTAACGGACTTTATGGGAAGAGTGTATTTATATACATGAAAGTTCAGCTAGTCTTATAGCTTGGTTCAGGTGGCGGTGACCAAAAAAACACATGAAGGGGCTACTGTGATAATGATGACGCGTTGAACATTTGTGACTCGGAGGCATTTGTGAAGGTCTGGTAGTGAAAGTTGCGGCCGGCGGTCGACGGACCTGAAGATGGTCGCGTCTTTCATTCCCGGCCACCGAACCTCCATCCGCTGCAGTAGACGCTCCGCGACCTCCTCCTTTCGTCGCTCGTATTCTTCCGGGCCGAGACCCTGCGCACGTGCGCAGCCAAATCGTCCCGAAGCCGAACATATCAATAACACCTATAGCGGAACCTATGGCGCGAGGGGGCGCCATTGGAACGTTACATCGTATTTCGGGAATATCAATGAAGCCGCTGACATATTATTGAACACGAACGGACAAACGGCTCGTTTCAGTTCATCACGTGTGTTTTAGTACACTTGCAATGGCGGAAAGATCACAACGCACTGCTCAGCTTGTTTTTCCCCTTCCAATCATATCGACCCATATACCAACGCCGTGCAAAATTTCCGCAATTCACTTGGACGTTGACCAGTGCTCCGCGAAACCATGTCGGAACACATATCATAGCGAACTCGCAATACTCTTTCCGGTAAATATGTTTATTGTCTTGGACAAGGAGACAGGCAGCCAGGCCGCCCGCGCTCACCTTCCAGGGCTCCATCCAGTAGGGCGTGAAGACGTGCACTATGTGGGTTCCGGCGGGACAGAGGGTGTCATCCAGCAGCGAGGGGATGGACACGAACAGTACCCCCTCCGACGCCTCCAACAGCGCCCAGTCGTCCAAGAATATGTGGTGACAGTCTTCGCCCGCGGGGATCACGTCCGCACGCACCGCTGCACCAAAGACAAACACGGAAAGAACGCCATGTTATTTCTAATTGGCATACCCCAAAACCAGCCCCTAAAGCGATAAGACATATGTCAAACTTATCCATCGACTGCACGTTGTCCCGACTATTAGAGTCGTAGCTTTCGCGGTATACAATATATTTGAAGAAGCAATTATGTCTGGTGCTAATGTACCGCACTGCGCCATTCCGATTTCCGACGGCACGCACCCATGTGGATGGAGAGGAAGGAGGGCGAGGGGCGATAGCGCGTGAGAAACAGCTTCTCCGACTCGGGGAGCTCCTCTACCGGCAACAGCTTTTGGAAGGTCGTCCATCGCGTTGCGTTGGACACGATAGTCCGTCCCCTACGGGCAAAAAAGTCGCGATATATGTGTCTTCAATTTTATGTTCACAAAAGACAAATGGTTTTTAACTGTATTATATCATAACATATGGTTAATGTTTACATATAGTTCTATATAGCATATATACTTCAATACTTACATAGAGGAAATATCAAAAGTTCAATAAATACGGCAAGTCGAGAACTTCATACCGACTCAAGACGTGGTCGCGGAGGGGAGGGGTCACGACGGCGATGTTACCTGATTTCGCGGCCGTCGGACAGCTTTACCGCGTAGGCCTGTTTTTCGCCCTCGGCCGTCTTGCGAGTTAAGATCTTCGTCACGTTGGCGCCGTATTCGATGACGCCCCCGTATTCGGAGAGTCCCTCCGCCAAGGTTTCCGCGATGCGGCCCACGCCGCCTCGAGGGTAGCGCACGCCGCCGTAGTGTCGATCCGATAGCACGACGCCAGCGTTTATGAAGGGGGTGATCTCCGCGGGGACGGTGCTGAAGACGAAACACTCGACGTCCAGAAATCGGAGCAGCTCCTCGTCCTATTTACGCAACCTCGAACATTAAACAAAAACCAACAACGCAAAAAACATATTACAAAAAATACACGAACACTGGCACACAAAACCCTTCCAAGGGAAATCACACCCAATTACATTAATTGACTGAAATACGTATATCTAACTGTCTGTTTTGCATCATCAGCTTGGATGCATTTGGTATCACAGACGCGCAACTATGGTTTGGAACATGTATGATTATTAAGTGCCGGGTATCATAAGTCTTACTTGGTTGAGTGTTGGCCATATCTTTTTTACATCTCAAGAAAGTACGACGTAAAGAGGATTCCATTTGTCTTCTAAACTAGTATATGCATCGCTGCAATGGGTGGAATACGGGTACAACAGCTTTCCAAAGAACTGCCAGAAGATGATTACATGCAGATGGACGAAAAGTAATAGGCATAGTCCATTAAAAAGGCATTAGGGTACGAGTACGGACTGTTTAAACCAATTTTAGTTCTGCCATGTGTACAGCCCGAAAAATCAGATAAAATCAGGAAGCCGAGGCATATAAGCATTTTGCGCATGATTAAGGTAAAGTTTAAATGTACTCAAGAAATGAAAGGAAGGCGACAACATTTATCGCTAACTAAACGGCCTTTCATTGACACCCTGAAATGTACTCATTTTGTCATGGACGAAAGCAATAGGCATAGGCGTAAAGGCATTAGGGTACGAGTGCGGGCTGTTTGCATTCATTTAGGTCTTGCCATGTGTACGACATAAAATTTCAAAGAGTTAGGTAGCCGAGGAAATCGGCATTTTGCTGAAGCTCGCGTGTTATTGTACTCAATGAATAAAAGTAACGTGACAGCAAAACTTTCTAACTAAACGGCATTTTGATTGACATAACTCTTTTGTCACTATCGGCAGGAACTGTGTCACTAACGACGTTGCAACAAATAAGCCCACCTCAACCTTGGGAGGGCCGATAACAACATCATTTTATTAAATTTCATTTCATGATTCTCAGTACATGTCAGGTGAGGAGTGGGTGTGGTTCACTTTTATGTAGCGTCGCGCGACGTCGCCTGTGTTGAGGCCGATGAGGTTGAGCAGGTTCACGCCAGCCATTGGGTTCCTCGCCGCCACCTCCAACAAGTACCCCGGGTCTTCCAGGCTCTTTAGCTCGCACACGTTGAGGGAGTTGAACACCTGCGATGTGGGGAGGGGGGAGTGGGCAGTGGCAGAACGCAGTCGACGGATCAGAATGTCCACGGAAAAGCGCCTCAAAATATTTGTGGAAAGTCGCATTGTAAAAACTTTTAAGTAACTTATTGAAATAGCGATAGATGAAAAGATCCTGTTAAAAGCATTTTCCAATCAGATCATTACGGAAACAATAAAATTTTGACAAAATTAGTAAAATCGCGACAAATCTATAAATGGCGATCGCAAAACGACGAGGTTTGCCTAATGTTCTGCTATTGTGTATATGAAACTGTTTATTGAACGGGAAATTTTCTTGTAAATTCGAAAGAAAACATAATATGAAAGAATGAATGGATAAGAATTCTTTGGGAAAGAAATAAGGGCGTGGGTGAGAGGTTTGGTTGGGACGCGGCCAACGAACTGTAAGAAACCTAAATCACGCAGTAGATCGTACAACATATTACGATACCGCCCGAGTGCTTCATTGAAAAATTGAGAATGATAGCCGCAAACAAAGATTCACTCGACGGACCTTTTTCAATCGGCGACAAAACCGAAAACGCGAAATGGCAAAATGTGCATCATTTCCTCGTGAAACCAAATGCGCAATAATGCACTTCACAGAAAACAGACATGAACTGCAAATCCATTGAAAAGCAGACGCACCTTCCACGCCTCGCCGTAAAATCGACGGATCCCTTTGCGCTCGGCGGGGAAAAGAGCCGTGAGGTTCTCCAAAAAAGAATCGTAGTCGCGCGGCACCGTTACATCCCAACCCTTCAAAAAACAATGCAGACAGGGAAGTGCCGGCCACTGTCAGAAATCCCCTGACAACCCAAATCCCCTCCCCAGTGCATCCCTCCCGTAGACACCCTTCATCTGTCAGTGCGCCCATGGTCAGTGCCACGCCCAAACCGTATCGTACACACAACGGTGTCAGGAATGATGCGCCTGCTGCCGCTATTCACCACTTCTGTTTCGCTTGTAATAACACTCAAGGAAGCAGGTGTGCCAACGTATGTGTGTGTGTGTGTGTGTGTGTGTGTGTGTGTGTGTGTGTGTTTGTGTGTATTCGCGTTTGTGGTAATATGTACGCATGGGTTTCTCGAGAGTAAAAGCACGGGTGTTTCTACCATGTGTGTGCGTTTACTAGGGGGGCGTACAGTGAGTAGTGTGCTATGTTTGGATTGCTGTATCTTTCTATGGGAGTGTCTAGAAGTAGGGAGGGGGGGAGGGGGGGCGTGTGGGTTATCGTGTGTGTCAGCTTGATGTGAGGAGAGTCCCCACCTGTGGGAAGCGGCTGGAGGCCGGCATGTGGTAGACGACCTGGTTTGGGTCGGGGATAGTCTCCAACCCCTTTCCCACCACCGCCAGCGCGCGCGTGAGGAGGTTGAGGTAGCCTTTGTTGCCAAACCCAAACATCATTGAACTTCCCACATCGAAAACGTACTCGCCGCGTCGAAACATGCCCGCGCTGCCGCCAGGGATAGTGTACCTGGCGCCAACAGACAGAAGCGCCCCGTCACCCATCTCACCCACCGGAAACAAGCCGCCATCTTAGACGGGGTGGAGTGTATGCACGACAGAGGCAAGGCCATTGTCTTTTGCTATAAGAAGGTGTACGCGAATGTGTGACAAGAGGGATATGGTCTTCACGAATTTCCGATGTTGTAGTGAGGTATGTGTGTGTGTGTGTGTGTGTGTGTGTGTGTGTGTGTGTGTGTGTGTGTGTGTGTGTGTGTGTGTGTGTGATACTCTGCGTATGGGGGGCGTATGTTTAGAAGATGAAGGGCAAGTCTTTGCTCCTATTTGAGTGCAGCGTACATGCATAACGGTGTTAACCATATGCGCAATGGAAATGCTTGCTGTAGAAATAAAAAGCACCAATTTATAAGTACAATTTGCTCAAATGTTGTGTGTGTGTGTGTGTGTGTGTGTGTGTGTGTGTGTGTGTGTGTGTGTGTGTTTGCGGGAGCATCTATGTCTATACATGTGTATGTTATTGGGTGAATTGATGGGTGCGACGGTAGGTGATTGTGTTGCTGAGAGGTGCACGCGGGCGCCTACTTTTCCAGCACCGCCACCCTCGCCCCCTTCGCCACCAACCCCGTCGCCGCCGTGAGCCCTCCGATGCCGCTGCCGATGACCACCGCGTCATACACGATGTCCTCACTAGCCGCGCCACCCGTCGGGTGTAACTCCGGCTGCGAGCCATCCCCAGATGAAGACGCCACTGCCGTCACCGCCTGCACCCACACAACGTCACCCTCGTCGTCACTCTCCCTGCTTTTCGAAAACCCTAACTCCAGCACCATAAACCCTAAAGTCGCAACTAGCCTGCATGGTAGCTGTTTCTCTCTCGAGAGGGCACATACTGGGGGGCGGTGATGCTTATCGCGACGACCTGACAGCAAGGTCGGGCGCGAGATCTCATGACGGGAGAGGTGACGCGCGCCCGTCGCCCACGACGCAGGCAGCCTGCACTCACGGCGTATACTGCAACGGTGTTTGTACAGGGTCAAAGGACTCAGAGCTCGGCGAAGGCGTCGAACGCGGTGACGAAATGAAGAGCGGTCCAAAGAGGAAGAAAGATCAGACTGCACGAAATCTTATCGTCTGAACTTCACTGGCTATCATCTCGTCAGCGCGCGTGTGTGTGTTTGTGTGGGTGTCGGTCCTGTACTCCCGTACTTGGTCGTCAGTGGCGAGTACCGTAGTTGTTAGTTTACGCACCTAATGGAGGCCCAGGGCGAGGCGGACAAGGGTGTGGAGAGGAGCGCCATCGCTCGTGCAATGACCAGAAGGAATGGTGCTTGTTACTTTCGGAAGGGGCTGAGTGTTGGCTGCTGCTCCTGGTTTCGTTGCGGATTTATAATTCTGCTCGACTGCGTTCAACGGGCAGAGCAGAATTGCTGTCGCAACGGGCGACGGTGGCATAAGTACTAACTAATAAGGTTTCTGCACCCGTACAGTAGTGACCAGTGAAGAGTGAAGAGCGTATAATATGATATGATGATATAGAACAGTACGGGTACCCGGTAGTGATGAAGCATCAGTCTTGTACTGCAGAACAGGCACGTGTAAGTGTACATCTCAAGTACATGCCACAGGGACCTTGCGAGCAAGACATGTAAAAGATGAACACTTTTGGCAAACTGAGCCTCCCCCTGCTTTGTAAACTCTCATTAGTCATGCTTGCAAAACGCCGCCCGTGGAGGGTGAAGATGTGGGCTTACCTGCTAGTCCCATATGCCTGGGGCGCAGATACATTAAAAATGAAAAGAAAAAACAGTCGTACGACAACGGACAGTGCTAATAATAATATTAATGATAATAATAACAGTGCTTATAATGATACTAATGCTGAGTGACGAGGAAGCCAACCCCGCGCGTGTCACTACAGCGACAGATACCGCCGCGCCAAATGTAGCTACCATACGACACTGAACCGGAGCAGGCACCCAACTATCACCCCCTCCCGCAGCGCTGAGCATAAATGCACACCGACAATCGGCGGCCTTAGGCTCTCTGCTGCCTAGGTTTTTGCTACAACAAAAGGCCTACAGGCCGTCGGTTCGATCTGGACCGGGTCTGTGCATTGACGGGACGGGCCGATACGCAGGTCCTTTGCTGCGCCACACAGCACCTGTAGTACAATAAGCAATATCGCATCTTCTTCGGGACAGTCGCATCAATGGATGACACCGCCGTTGGCTGTAGTGGAAACATGGCATCTTGGCTGGCGCCATGTTCCTGGTCCGCCGAGTCATCCGTAATGCAGCAGGTACGACGGTGATCTTTTCTTAGCATTCCGTTCTCGCGCGTTGTATGTATGCCTCGGCCGGGTCAGCCAGCTGACGGTAACCGTGCCGGACCGTCACGTATTATCAACCGGCACTAAATCGTGTCGCGTAATAAAATCGGTCGAGAAAAGAGGGGCACGCGTGTCATCGCGAGAAAACCACGCGTGCGACGCGGAAGCAAAGTTGGTTTTGGAGTTTTTAGGTGGACTGAGTGACTGGGGCCGGCGCAGAGGCTGCTGGACCACGACGAGTACGAGGACTTCGAGGAGCTTGAGTTCGTGTACGTCGCGGAAAACTGCACTTGCAAGGGGATGAAAATTTTGGTAGTGGTGGGGAAGCACCTAGTGATTTACCCCGGGATGGACTTGGAGCGGCTCTACAGGTAGGCAGGCTCGGCCCCCTCAACCCTTAGCAGCTTCCCCTGCCTCCGCCTCTCACCCCTACTAGACGCTCTGTCCATGATGTCATACATGCATTCCATCAGTGATTTCTATTCTATTGCTGTTCTCATACGCATTGTCTACCGTTGCAGGTATGTGTCAGGGAAGTTGGAGGCTATAGCAAGCCAGGGACCGTTTGTGATGCTCTATGTGCACAGTGGTGTCTCATATGCTGAGAACTGCCCGGGAGTGTTGTGGCTCAGAAACCTTTACAACCGGTAATGCACACCCGCACAGTCCCTCCATCGCCTGCCTTTTACTCCCTACTCTCTTTCCGCATCCTCCCAGGAAAACAAGGATGCTAAAGAGGTGCTGTATATCATGGGGAGCATTCTTGCTTGCTGATATTTCGCCCTGCTCGCTCGTGATGCACATACAGACTTTCAGACATTTGTCGGGACAACTTGAAGTCATTCTGGTTGCTGCACTGCAATTGGTCTCTGTGGCTGACGTTGCTCACAGTCTGCCCGTACCTGATGTCCAGCTTCTGGGGTGCGTGCCAGCAGGCTTTGCCGGTCTTTGAATATCGTCTCGAACCCTCCCTGCCCTCTATCCTCCCTGTCAGCTGTCAACGTAATTTCCACATGTCGTTATACACTGGCACGCGCTTTGTCCTGCAGGCAAGGTGGATTACATCAATCGTGTGGAGTATTTGGAGTTGAGAATTCGGGTAAGGGTCCTTCCGATATCTAAAGGCTTTCTAAAGGAGAGAGAGAGAGAGAGAGAGAGAGAGAGAGAGAGAGAGAGAGAGAGAGAGAGAGAGAGAGAGAGAGAGAGAGAGAGAGAGGGAGAGAGGGAGGGAGGGAGGGAGGGAGGGAGGGAGGGAGGGAGAGAGGGAGGGAGGGAGGCAAAGAGAGGGAGGGAGGGAGGGAGGGAGGGAGGGAGGGAGAGAGAGGGAGGGAGGGAGGGAGAGCGGGTGTGTGTGTGTGTTTACTTGTGCGTTAACATATGTGTGTAAATTCCTGTGTGCGCGTGTGTGTGTGTGTGTGTGTGATGCAATGTGGGGTGTACAATTTTTTTAAGGTTTATGGGGGAAGGGGTGGACTTATATTGCTGTGTGTTATGCGAAACTTCGGTGTAGGGGACGTTGGATCTTCCACCCTTTGTGCTGGAGCATGACAAGCTTCTGGAGGAGCAGCCCCTCGCGGATTACGGATTTTTTGCCACAAAAGAGGCGATTGTGCAGACTGGGACGGTCTCTGGGCAGGTCACCTGTTGATGGGCAGAACATGTGGCAACTCTGTACCGTATGGCGGTACAAAAACTTCATCTGACAACATATATGTAACATTAAAAGGAGGCGGCGGACATTCATAGGGCTGACATTCAGAATGCCATACATCATATCGTCCACATAAATGTTCCGGTTTCTGGCGCTCCGTGCGGGCCCAATGGGATGGAAAATTTCCCCATACTCAGATGAGTTATGCAAAACTTAACAATGGGGAGGGGGCGAAGGTCAACATTGTGAAGTTTTTTGTGAAGTCAGCCGCAGTTGTGTACACGTGTCGAGCTTCACGACCCCGCTTCCTTATTTTTCTGCATGCGTTTTCTTCCCTGCCGTATATGATGGAGGCGGAACTGCGTTTATGTGCGCAAAACACATAGCAGGCGTATCCACGCGCTTCATGCATTTTTTTTCTGTTGATGGATAATAAGTTCGGACAATGGCTCTCATTCGCGCTTACCTCCCTTTCTCTGCTTACAAATCTAACAGTCTTGTAATCAGAGTAAAGAGGCAGATCGAAGGGTCAGACACCGACTGTTGAACGTCGGATGGGGGGATCGAACTCCATATGATGATGCAGTTCATGTGACAGTACGCGAGTGTTGGGTTGTGTCCCGTAAATAGTTCAGCATTTCGTCTTTTATTCATTAGAGCAAAATATATTTACCTGCGCGGTACAGGTACGGTGGCTTTCGAAGAATTTATGAAGTGACGTTCGTCGGTTGCTCGTGAAACAACCAACGGCCTTGCCCACCATAAGTAGCCGCTACTCACTCATGCTGTTATGGAGCCATTTCAAAACTCACACACATGCGGCTCCATTACACTGGCGTGCATGCTACTTTGACTGTCTGTCGGAGGCATGTACTTAACGGTTTACAACACTGAGTGCGGTGGTTTGTCGACCGGCCTTAGCCGTGCCGGAAATAAGATATTCGGCCCCAGCGTCCGACCAGATATTATAAGCCCTTCCGTGTAGACAATGCAACCGCCTCCTCCCGATACATGCCCGTGGATAGCGCATGGTGAGCGCGCGAAGATAAGCGTTCGGCGGAAAAACTGCGTTTCGACTAGGCACCTTTGAAAACACGACGCGAAGCGGTAGCTACTTGCCCAAAAGCCACACGACGGGGCCGTCTACAACTAGGCTTCGGGATCTTGGCGGTTTTACCCCGAAAGGACAGATTGTGACACTGCAGAGGCCGGTCGACCACCTCTACAAGGTGACCGATATTTTGTCGACGGCAGTTGACCCTTTAGATATAAGTTTGATCGGAGTAGTGGCGGCGCCGTACGCCAACGCGAATCCACCATCAGTAAGTGCAAATGCCGCCTTGACCTGCTCGCTAGGCAAATCAACAAGCACTTGTCACTCGAACGAGCCAGTGGCAAGGGCCGGCTCAGCTCCGACGACAATGCACCGCGACATCCCATCGTGGCATCATGACATTCCTTGTACCGCGTAATGTGCGAGGCGAAGCATGACCCGGTAGTCACACCCCTAAGATATATAGCAAGCACGCAAGCTGTGCACATGCAAGCATGCCTTGCATGCGTACCGTTTTGATGGCTGGGTACTCTCTAGGCAAGTCTTTAGGCTTGGTTGAGTCCCTAGGTAGGGCATCTTGAGCGTTGCAAATACGAGGTTTCCTGGGAACGCCGCGGGGATATTTAATTGGAAAAGGCGTCGGTCGATCATGCTCACAACATTGATATGTTGGTAGGCAGTGCTTATTTTAAAATGAGCAATCTCAAGCAAATGCACAGCTTAGTGAATATTGGACTTATTGCTTGGCCCCGTTAATAGACAACGATTACAACGGTGGTCGTAAAGCCATTCAACTAAGGGTCCTCACTACTCATGGACCTTGCTTGCACGTTTTGGGCCAAGTAGGTGGCGTTACCACCCGGGTAGAAGTGTAAGTGCTTCTCGCGTAGACGCGCGTCAGCCCCAAAACCCCGATCACGGTGCACGAGCAAAGCCTTGACCCACGCTTCCGGCTAAACCGTCACCACACCCGCCAGCTACGTGTATAGTCACGCCACCTATCACCGTTGGGTCATATACGCTTTCAAAAAGTATGAGCATGGTCATGGAAGGAAATTGAAATTGAAATTGAAATTGTTTACAACATGTACCGTATGCGCCGGTTTTTCACCAAAAAGCCGTATGCGCCGGCTGCTGTCTCTGGGCCCTCCCAACTATGCCATACAGGGAACTTACAAGTCAGGGCTAGACCGTGAACCACCTATGTCCAACCTCTCCAAGGGTGTTCGGGGGTTTTACTCCCCCCCGGGGAGGGTCTGATGCGGGGTGATGGTGGTGTGCAAGTAGGGGCTTGAGGAGGTGCATTATGTGGAGGCGCGGCGAAAGGTCGTGCGGGATTTGATGCGGTAGACAAGGAGGAGATAATGCAGCCATTGGACGGTGTGCGCATGGAGTGTGGAAAGGATGCGAGATGTGTCGAGTCGTGCTTTGGATATAAGTTTGTCAGGAGGGTCGGTGCGGAGGGTGAGGAGAGAGGTGAGACTTGCGATGGTGGATGAGTGCGGTGTGCCCGTGCGGCTCATGACAATGGGGAGGATGTCGACTTCGGTACCTGGCCAGTGGTTGCGGATGGCATTTGCGAGGGGTGTGTATTTGTCCCTAATCAAGTGGGCTGTGTGTGAGAGGTTGTGGTCGGTGCAGTACTTCCACTTCCCTATTTGTATTTTCTTTATAGATGAGTATCGGCGGCGGCCGTTGGTGTGACCGACGAAGCGCGGTTCTAGGATTCGAATGAAATTAGGTTTGTGCGCCGGGGGTCGCAGCGCGGGCGGGAGAATCTCGGGGGGGAGGATAGCGGGGCACGAGGTCAGGGAGTCGGGCGAGAGACCTTCGTCAGCAGCAACAAGGCGGGTAGGCATGTGGGTGGGGTGAGGGGGGTGACAGTCAAGAGGGGTGTGGGTGGGGGTGGGGTGGGTGAAAGATTTGATGGGTTTGTTACCGAAGTCTGCAGTGATGGTCTCCCAGCGACCTCCGTTGTGGCGTTCTAGGAGAGATAGTAGGAGTTGTAGCGCGCTGTTGTGGCGGTCCTGCCTTAGGCCAGACATGGATGGGCAGTTACCGGCCATGTGGCCGTGGCTGGTGAATTGGCCACACATGGGACATCGCATGGTGGGGTTGTGTGTGAGGAGGCGGGTGTTGTGGACTCCCCACATGAATTCTTGCTTGTGGGTGAATTGGGTGTTGGTGAGTGTTGTGAGTTTTTTGTGGAAGGTGAAGTCGGCACCGTATGCCGCGGCGCGGGCGAGGAGGGCACCGTGTTTGGATGTTTGTGAGAGGGGTGTATGTGTGTGTTTACAGCTGTGGGTGTGTGCGTCGGCTTTGAGGTTGGTGTATATGTAGGGTATGGGTTCCCCTTGGGTTTGTGGTATGAGGGTGAAAGGCCAGGTCAAGTGGCCTATTGACACGTCCGAGCTTGTGGTGTATGTGGTATCTTGTGGTTGACCATCTGCAACTTGGTTAGCGAGTGCATCTGCGAGGTCGTTGCCTAGTGAGTGATTGTGTGCTTTAATTTTGCCGAGATGCGTGCGGATGCCTGCGTCGCAGCGGGTTTTGAGGGTGCGTGTGATGGAGAGGAGTGTGTCGCGGGGGATGTTGTGTCTATAAGCGGAAGGGCAGTTTAAGTATCCTTGTATGAGGCGGAGGGAGCACGCACTGTCTGTAAGGAGGTGGGTATGCCCTAGTCGGAGGCCTATGTCAATGCCGGCTAGTTCTGCTCGATTGATAGTATGGGAGGGAGGGGTAGAAGTCACCACAATTTTGAGGCGGGTGTCCGAGGCGGGGTGGGTGGCGGCCGCGCCGAGGTAGGAGCTGCTTCCTTTTTTCGAGCCGTCTGTGTATACGAAGTCCTGCCAATTCCAAGCAAGGTTTCCTGTGGTGGGGAGGCATGTTAGTTGTATGCGTTCATGGAGGGGGTAGGTAAGGGGGTGAGTAGGGTTGGGGGGGAGATGGTAAATGCCTGCGGAGTGTGGTGAGTAGGAGTCGGTGAGGTGTGGAGGTGGGATGGTGATGGTGGGGCTTGGGAGGTGTGTGTCGTAGATAGACTCGAGAGTGTTGTGGAGTGCGGTCATGGCTGTGTGTGAGGGTAGGGTGGGGAGTGCGAGGGGGTTAGCGACGAGGTAGATGTCGACCATCCAGCGCGTGCCGAATGGGGTAGGGGTGGGATGGCCTGTGTGTTGGTCGGGGGGTAGGAAGGTGTTCGCGTCGTTGGGAAGGGTGTATAGGTGATGTGTGTAGGGGGAGTTGATGTATTTGGAGTGGCGGTATGGTGTGTGTTCCCAACGGGGGAGAATGAGGATGGTTGCGCTGGGAGTGTGTGAGGCTGTGAGGTGTGCGCTGGTGATTGCATGTTCCATGGCGCGGCGCATGCATTCGTGGTCGTATTCGGGGTTGGCGATGTTGGTGCCTTGCCATGTGTGTGGGGCATTACTTCCGCTGGATGAGAAGACTTTGTCTTCGGGGTAAAGTGAGTGGTAGGTGTGCGAGTGGAGTGATTTATTGAGGGGGTCGGAGTAGAGTTCTGTATGGATGTGGAATGTGTGACGGAGAGCCGAGAGGAGGTCCTCTCTAGTGGCCCATCTGTTACGTGTGGTGGTGGCGGGTGTGGGTGAATGGATTTCTGAGCGGGAACCTAGGCGGGTGAGGAGGTGGTAGACCTCCTCTTCGAACGTATGATGTGAGAGGTCGGGGCGGAAGAGTTGGTAGAGGTGGCGGACGCGGGGGCCGTTAAGGGTGGTGACCGCGCGGCCGTCGGGAGTGCAGAGTATTGTGGTGTCGTGGAGTGATGGGTGTGCGTGGATGGCGAATTTACCGGTAGGGAGCATGTCGAGGTCGGGGTTGATGGGGTCGTGGTTGAATGTGATTAGGGGGTGTGTCCATGGAGGGGGTCCGGGTTCTGGCAGAATGGGTGTGGTGGAGGGGACAAAGCCGGAGTTAAATGCGGTGAGGGCGGTGGGGCCGGAGGGGGTCTCACTGATGGTGTCGTGTAGTTGTAGGCATGGCGCCCACTGGACTTCGTGGAGGCGGGTGAGGTCGTGTTGCTTGCCGCGAGCGCACCAGTCGCACTGCCATGTGGCGGGACCTAGGGCGGGGCGGCATTGGGAATGGACGGCAAAGTGCGGGCATGTGCAGCAGGTGGAGGTGGGTTCTGTGTGTAGAGGGTTGTGGCATATGGAGCAATCGGCGGGGTTGGGGGTGGGAAGGCATACCGAAGTGGGGGTGGAAGAGATGAGGCGGAAGCCGTCGTCAAGTTGGAGTTGTATATCCCATTCCGTGAGGTGTTCCGGGGCCCATTCGACCATGTATTGTGTTTGTCCGTATTCTGTGTCTTTGTGTTTGGAAATGATGCGCGTGACGTCGCAGGGGGGGAAGTGGTGGTCGGAGGGGGTGAGGTATGTTGTGTCTATGTGCGTGATGGGTGCAGTGGGGGGGGGTAGTTTTTGGTGCGGGAGGTGTGGGTGTCGGGGGAGAGGGTGGGAGGGGGGCGGGGAAGGTGTGATGTGAGGAGGGGGATCCATGAGGGGTGGAGAGTGGTGGGGGGGGATGCTTGTTTGGGGTTGAGGTTGGTGACGGGGAGGCGGTTGTGGACAGTGTCGGAGGGTTCGGTAAGAATTGCGGCGAGAAGGCGAATTGGGATAGAGAGTGAAGCGGTGGACCCCGTAAGTTTGGAGATGGATTTGCAGGATTTGAGAATGAAGGAGGAAGGGTTGGCGCGGAGGAGGACTTGTGGCCATGTGGTTATGTGATTTTGCCAGAGGGGATTGAGACGGGGGAGGAGGGAAGCGTGTGTTTTGCGGGGTGAGAAGTCGCAGTATGCCTGTTTGTATGTGTGAGGGTCGGTGATGTGTGTGGCTCTGTCTCTGAGTGATGCAAGGAGAGCTTCATCCTGACGGGTGAAGTGGGTGCGGATTGTGGAGGCAATGGGGTTGGTGAGGGAGAGGGGAGGGATGTTGTGAAACATAGTGCCAGCATCGCGCTGGGCGCGTACTAGGCTTCTTAGTGTGGGTGGGGAGAATCTGTTTGACATGATGGATTCAGTGGGCCAGTGGGAGTATGTGGTGGAGATGTTGTGTATGTGGGCTCTGGCCATGTGGCCTCTATATCCGGGGGTGTTCATAACTTTGTGGAGGTGACAGACAGTGAGCTGTGCGGCATGGGCTTTGAGGGAGGGGAGGCCGTAACCGAGGTCGGAGGTGGGTCGGTGGAGGGCGGTGCGGGGGAGGTTACGTACCGAGGAGACGGCGGAGCGGAGGGCGCGGCATATTTGGCCATCGAGGGTGTCCAGTTGAGAGTCGCTAAAGAGGCCAAGCTGGAGGGTGAAGTGTTTTCCGATTAGGAGGCCTCGGATGACGCGTATTCTGCGGGATTGGGTTAGTAGGGAGGTGGAGAGGGCGTTGATGAGGGATGCGGTAGTGCGTTTCAGTTCGTGCCAATGTTTGGAAAAGGTGAGGGAGGTGTTGAGTTCGACTCCTAGTACGCGGTATGTGTTTGAGGGGCCGATAGAGGGGATGGGGGCCGGGGTGGAGTTGACGGTGATGGACAGTGATTGGAGGCGGGATGCGAGGAGTGTGATATTGGCAAGGGAGAGGGCGTTGCCAGTACGCCAAAGGGCTCCGGTAATGCAGCATTTTCGGATGTTTACGGTCATACCTGTGTAGGCGCTGAAGAGGGAGAGTTTCCTGAGTTGGATGGCCATGTTGGGGGTTGAGCCCGTGGCGAGGCTGAGGTCGTCGGCGAATCCGTGACCGGGGTATGTGGCCGTGGGTTCTGTGGGGTCGACGTTAGTGGTGGGGGGGCCTGGGCGATAGCCCCGGCTGCCCACTGTGAGCCAGCGGAGAAAGGGTTCAAGGAAGAGGGTAAATAGGAAGGGGGAGAGGGTGTCGCCCTGTAGGGTACCCCGATTTATGTCGATGGAGGGGGTGGGACCATATGGGGTAATGTAGTCTGTGGATGAGACCCCGTAGAGGTGTTCGCATGCATCTACAAAAGTGGAGGGCATACCGAGTTGTCTCATGTGTTTGAACATGATGCGGTGGTCTGCGGCGTTGAAGGCGCCCTTGAAGTCCGCGTACATGACGTAGATGTCTTTTTTGTGGAGTTTCGCGTCCTCCATTGCCATGATTATGGAGGAGAGGGCGTCGTGGATGCTGCGGTGTTGTCGAAAGCCGTCTTGTTGGTCGCTGAGGATGCCGTGGGTTTCGGCGTATTTCGAGCCTGCGTCTTTGATTAGTGCGGTCCATAGCTTAAGAAGGTTATTCATGAGGGCGATGGGGCGGTAGTTGTCAAGGAGGGTGGGGTCACCTTTTTTATGTAGTAGGCATGTTGTGCTATGGCACCACTCAGGGGGTGTGTAGGATTTGTGGGCGAGGAGGGATAGGAGAGAGTAGAGGGCGGAGCGGGTCTCCGGGGGTAGGAACTTGAGAATTTCGTTGGGGATACCGTCGGGGCCGGGGGCTTTGCCGGTGCCTAGCGAGTTGAGGGTTTTATCGAATGTATCGCGGGTAATCATGTCGGGAAGGGTGAGAGAGGGGTCTCCGCGGGATTCGATGGTATAGTTGTCGGGGTTGTCCGGGTTTTCCCAAGGGGGTGCGGGTAAGTCGGGTGGGGTGGCTCGATTGAGTTCGTTGGTGAAGTGAGAGTGCACCGCCTCTAGGACGGCGGAGGGGGAGGTTGCTGTGGTTTTATCGGGTTTGGTAATGCGGTGGAGAGTCGAGGTTGCGTTGGTCGCGGGGAGGAGGCCGCTTGTAATTTTTAAGCGGCGGTGGGAGGATTTAGGGCTGGCGTCATAGGCAGTATTGGCGCGTGTTTTAATTTTCTTCAGGATATCTGTGGTGGTTGTTCTCAGTAGGAGGCGTATGCGTGCTTGGCATTGGTGTTGGATGTCGGTAGGGGAGAGATAGTCGGTTGTATTAAGGAGGGTTTGGGCGAGGGGTAGGGGGCCATTGTTTGTGCTACATCTGCGAAGTTTTCGTATGAGTTTGCGTGTTTTTTTATTTAGCCAAGTGGGGTTAAGGGACGAGGAAGTTGGGCGGGGTTTCTTCGGAGGTAGGAGGGGCCATATGGTGGCCGCATGGTCCATATGTTGGGAGAGTAGCGTTGTAAATTTCGAAGCGAGGGTGTCGAGGGTGTCTGGAGAGGCTGTGGAGGGGGGTGTGTTAATAATTTCTGCGTGGAGGGAGGCCGTTTGGTTGATAAGGGAGGGCGTGCTATTTTGATACGTTTGTATGTGGTGCGGTTGTAGTGGAAGTTTGAAGGTGAGTTTGCGGGTGGTGTAGTGTGTGTGAGGTAGGTTTTGGGCCGAGGGGGGGCGGGCGATTAAAGAGGAGGGGGCAGGAATCACTAGATGGACCGCCGAGTGGTCGGTAAAGTGTGAGGGTGAGGTAAAGACCGAGCATTCGGGTGGGTTGAGGCCGAGGGGGGAGGGAGGAGGGGTGAGCCAGTGGTCAAGGCATCCTCCGCTACGGGGGAAGGTAGGGAGGGGGGGTGGAGTGGGCGGAGGTGGGATTCGAGTAAGGAGGTGAGGGCGGGGTTGCCAGTACCTTGTGTGGTGGTCGTTTGGAAGTCGCCTCCCCAGAGGATACGGTGGGTCGGGTAGTCATCCGATAGGCGGAGGCCCCAGGCTGCGACTTCGGCGTACATTTGGGTCAGTTGGGTGCTGTGGAGCTGTGGCATGTAGGCTCCGAGGAGGAGGTAAGGGTTGCCTGAGTGAGGGACGAGTTTTAGTCCGGCGATATGTGGTATGAGGTGGGGGGGTGGGGTTAGGACAGTGGCAGACTGGAACGATGCTCTGCGGACCGCGAAGAGTACGCCTGCGTTGGGTAGGGGCACAGATGAGTAGTAGGGTCGAGAGCTTTTGAGGAGGTATTGGGGGAGGGCAATACGCCACCGGGATTTGTGGGTGGCGTGGTTGGTTTCCGTGAGGATGAGGACGTCAGGGTGGTGGGTGGTGGCTAGGTATTCTACGTCCATGATGGAAGTGTGTAGGCCTCTGGTGTTGAGGTTGATGAGGTGTAGTGGTTGTGGTAGATGGTGTGGGAGGATGGGTGAGGGGTGAGGGACGGGGGGGTTGGGAGGGTTTTCGGGGGGGCATGTTACGCGGCGGTGTGGGAGGATGGGGGAGGGGAGGGAGGGGGGGGTGTTTGGGAGGTTGACGTGGGGACGGTTGCGGGGAAGAGGGGGGTGGAAGGAGGGGGAGGGGGGCAGGGTATGAGGAGGGGGGGGGATGATGGGGGGGGTTGGAGGAGGTGTGGTGGCGTAGGAGGGGGGGGAGTTTGTTCGGGATGGAGGGTGTTAAGGAGTTGGGAGCGTCCGACCGGGAGGGGAGTGGAGCGGAAGATGTGGTGCCACATGAGTGTATGTAGGGAGTAGACAGTAGTGCGAGGGTCGAAGGGAGGAGGGTTATAGGTGTGGTCGGGGGGTGCTGTAGTGATGTAGTAGGTATGAAGGAGGGCGTGGGTTCCGCACGACCACGCGTGGGATGTGTCGTTTTGGCGAGGGGGGTTTAGTATGCGTAGGTCACCGACAGGTGGGGGAGGGGAAGAGTTCCAAGAGGCGAGAAGGGCGAGGGAGCGAGTGAGGAGGTTTGGGGGGGGGGGGTTGTGGAGGGAGTCCACCCAGGTTGCTGAGGAGTGGGTGAGGTGGAGGAGACCGAAGTGAGAGTGTTGCCATGTGAGGATAATTAAGGAGTGGTTGGGTGTGCCGGGGTGGGGGGGTGAGCCTCTATTAGAGAGGTTAGTCCATTGGCTAGGGTAGAGCTTATGTTGGTGGAAGTTATCAACTTCGGTATTGGTGATTACGGTGTATGAGGCCGAGGCCGTGGAGTGGAGTTTAGATAGGGAGGTAGCAATGCAGTATAAGTTTGAGAGGTCTTGGTAGTGTCCCCATTGGAAAGAGAGCACCGCGGAGGAGTCTAGGTTTCCAATGGGGGTGGGTAGGCCATATTCGAGATTTAAGTCAAAGAGGTAGTTGTGTAATTTGACGCCACACGTGGTAGAGGTAAAGTGGGCCGGGAGTGAGGACCGAAGCGAATACGGAGTAGTAACGATATGATGTCGGATGTCAGGGAGGGAGGTGGGGGGGGGGTTTGTGGGGTCGAACCTCTGGGCCGTGAGGCCCGTCTTGTGGGTGACTAATGATGATAAGCGGCCTTGCCGGCCGAGGCTTGTGGAGGGCGAGGGTGTAAGGCTCCGGAGGGTCCGATCGTCATTGCATTGCGCATGTCGGGGAGTAGAAGCTCCTTGGACCGGGTGGTCGGTCGGAGCTTAAGAGGGGGCGGTAAGTGTAGGGATGGCGGAGACATTATGAGAGGGTAGGGGAGGGGGGATATAAAAGTTGTAAGCAAGGGGTGATAGGTATTAGGGGGAGGGTGAGAGTGGGGAGCTGCACTGACAGAGGGGGCTGTCGATATCGTATCAAATGTGCTTCGGGGCTTCCGAGAGAAGCCTCGGAGCAGGCCTAAAGGAAGTGGGGACTGTAGGGGCGGGGGAATACGTGTATCGCTGAGAACGTTACGGGTATATGACTGCCAGACTGTGTCTGAAAAGGGGGGGCGATATTTCCGGGGCATGTAGATTCGCGGGGGGGCGGGTGATCGGTTAAGCTTTCGGGTAGAGCAAGTCGGGCGGGCTAGTCTCTGCAGGGGGTGAGCTGTCATTATTGTAGCGACGGGCAAGTTGGGCGGAGTATGGAGTGTGGAAAAAGTAGGGGGAAGAACGAGTGCGTTTTGGTCTGCAGTGAGGTAATCGCAGGTAAGCGCGAGTGTCTGATGGGTGAGTCGTATTAGGCGGGCTGTAGTGTAAAGAAAAAGAGAACAGAGAATGAGACATCGGAGGGGCACAGCGACTGGAGCGAGCGTTCGATAGAGCGAGGGAGCAGCGGGAGGACAGCCGGCAACAGGAGGATGAAGTAGGGGGGGAGAGGTGAGCGGGGCGGTGGTGTCTGCTGCTGGCAGCGGGTGAGGAGAGTGGGAGTCGTCGGCGGACGGATCGTGTCGGCCGGCAGGCGGTGAGTTCGTGCGAGAGGGAGCGGACATGGCACGGGCCAGCGCTACATGCCAGGCGGCATGCGTAGCTGTGAGTATGTTAGTGTATTGGTGG